>NW_024121654.1:13069235-13128057 GCF_016745375.1 Pimephales promelas
TGAGGACTCATATGACTATTGTATGTGACTCAGCAGTAGACTATTTGTTTTACAACACTTGTGTGTGTTTATCATGGTTTATGAGGACATTATTCAGTTATGAGACTCATATGACTATTGTATGTGAACTCAGCAGTAGACTATTGTTTTACAACACTTGTGTGTGTTTACTCATGGTTTATGAGGACATTATTCAGTTTATGAGGACTCATTTGACTATTGTATTGACTCAGCAGTAGACTATTGTTTTTACAACACTTGTGTGTGTTTAATCATGGTTTATGAGGACATTATTCAGTTTATGAGGACTCATATGACTATTGTATGTGACTCAGCAGTAGACTATTGTTTTAAACACTTGTGTGTGTTTACTCATGGTTTATGAGGACATTATTCAGTTTATGAGGACTCATTTCACTATTGTATGTGACTCAGCAGTAGACTATTGTTTTACAACACTTGTGGTGTTTACTCATGTTTATGAGGACATTATTCAGGTTATGAGGACTCATTTGACTATTGTATGTGACTCAGCAGTAGACTATTGTTTTTACAACACTTGTGTGTGTTTACTCATGGTTTATGAGGACATTATTCGGTTTTATGAGGACTCATTTGACTATTGTATGTGACTCAGCAGTAGACTATTGTTTTACAACACTTGTGTGTGTTAATCATGTTTATGAGGACATTATTCAGTTTATGAGGACTCATATGACTATTGTATGTGACTCAGCAGTAGACTATTGTTTTACAACACTTGTGTGTGTTTAATCATGGTTTATGAGGACATTATTCGGTTTAATGAGGACTCATTTGACTATTGTATGTGACTCAGCAGTAGACTATTGTTTTACAACACTTGTGTGTGTTTACTCATGGTTTATGAGGACATTATTCAGTTTATGAGGACTCATATGACTATTGTATGTGACTCAGCAGTAGACTATTGTTTTACAACACTTGTGTGTGTTTACTCATGTTTATGAGGACATTATTCAGTTTATGAGGACTCATTTGACTATTGTATGTGACTCGCAGTAGACTATTGTTTTACAACACTTGTGTGTGTTATCATGGTTTATGAGGACATTATTCAGTTTATGAGGACTCATTGACTATTGTATGTGACTCAGCAGTAGACTATTGTTTTACAACACTTGTGTGTGTTTACTCATGGTTTATGAGGACATTATTCGGTTTATGAGGACTCATTTGACTATTGTATGTGACTCAGCAGTAGACTATTGTTTTACAACACTTGTGTGTTTTAATCATGTTTATGAGGACATTATTCGGTTTAATGAGGACTCATTTTGACTATTGTATGTGACTCAGCAGTAGACTATTGTTTTACAACACTTGTGTGTGTTTACTCATGGTTTATGAGGACATTATTCAGTTTATGAGGACTCATATGACTATTGTATGTGACTCAGCAGTAGACTATTGTTTTACAACACTTGTGTTGTTTACTCATGGTTTATGAGGACATTATTCAGTTTATGAGGACTCATATGACTATTGTATGTGACTCAGCAGTAGACTATTGTTTTACAACACTTGTGTGTGTTTACTCATGGTTTATGAGGACATTATTCAGTTTATGAGGACTCATATGACTATTGTATGTGACTCAGCAGTAGACTATTGTTTTACAACACTTGTGTGTGTTTACTCATGGTTTATGAGGACATTATTCAGTTTATGAGGACTCATATGACTATTGTATGTGACTCAGCAGTAGACTATTGTTTTACAACACTTGTGTGTGTTTACTCATGGTTTATGAGGACATTATTCAGTTTATGAGGACTCATTTGACTATTGTATGAGACTCAGCAGTAGACTATTGTTTTACAACACTTGTGTGTGTTTAATCATGGTTTATGAGGACATTATTCAGTTTATGAGGACTCATATGACTATTGTATGTGACTCAGCAGTAGACTATTGTTTTACAACACTTGTGTGTGTTTACTCATGGTTTATGAGGACATTATTCAGTTTATGAGGACTCATTTGACTATTGTATGTGACTCAGCAGTAGACTATTGTTTTACAACACTTGTGTGTGTTTACTCATGGTTTATGAGGACATTATTCAGTTTATGAGGACTCATATGACTATTGTATGTGACTCAGCAGTAGACTATTGTTTTACAACACTTGTGTGTGTTTACTCATGGTTTATGAGGACATTATTCGGTTTGAGGACTCAAATGACTATTGTATGTGACTCAGCAGTAGACTATTGTTTTACAAGACTTGTGTCTATTTATGGTCCGTTCATGTGCTATCGTAATTATGGTAAATACCAAAAGCCGACGTGGAAAATGCACATGAACACCCCCTCATGTGGTATTTACCACTGGGCAACTCGTAGAATATTTTAATGGACAAGTTGCCGAGATGAAAATAACCTTTGACCATTTCAAAATGGCGGAGAACACCGCGAGAGTCGTGAATGGTAAAAAAATATATACTATTCATGATCTAGAAAATATACAGCATATTATTTACCTTTTGAGTTTTGATAAATCATTTTCTTGCTGTTGCAGATGATTTAAGCAATCTAATATAGTTTTAGCTAAATATCAGGTCTGGATCTCCATCTTTTTACCACATTACGA
This sequence comes from Pimephales promelas, assembly GCF_016745375.1. The sequence continues at coordinate 13,071,869 of NW_024121654.1, forward strand.
CAACAAAAGTACTTGAACGCAACACACTGGTAAATACCAGTTCACACGTGGAAAATATCCTATTTTCCATAGCACGTGAACGCAGCATTACTCATGGTAGAGTTAACACACACAAGTGTTTTTAACAATAGTGTACCACTAAATCACATTTCGTAGCAATGAAATAATTTCAATTCAGATCATGTTATAAGGCGTGTGAAACTTAATTGTGAAAAGTATTAACAAACCTCTTCAGGAGATGTGACTTCACTTCTTGTCAAGGCTGGAGTGACAGGCTCATGGACAAACTGGAAGACAGAAACAAGGAGAAAGGAGCTATAATGTGACTCAGCAGTAGACTATTGTTTTACAACACTTGTGTGTGTTTACTCATGGTTTATGAGGACATTATTAGGTTTATGAGGACTCATATGACTATTGTATGTGACTCAGCAGTAGACTATTGTTTTACAACACTTGTGTGTGTGTATTCATGGTTTATGAGGACATTATTCGGTTTATGAGGACTCATTTGACTATTGTATATGACTCAGCAGTAGACTATTGTTTTACAACACTTGTGTGTGTTTAATCATGGTTTATGAGGACATTATTCAGTTTATGAGGACTCATATGACTATTGTATGTGACTCAGCAGTAGACTATTGTTTTATAACACTTGTGTGTGTTTACTCATGGTTTATGAGGACATTATTCGGTTTATGAGGACTCATATGACTATTGTATGTGACTCAGCAGTAGACTATTGTTTTACAACACTTGTGTGTGTTTACTCATGGTTTATGAGGACATTATTCGGTTTGAGGACTCAAATGACTATTGTATGTGACTCAGCAGTAGACTATTGTTTTACAAGACTTGTGTGTATTTATGCTGCGTTCATGTGCTATCGTAATTATGGTAAATACCAAAAGCCGACGTGGAAAATGCACATGAACACCCCCTTATGTGGTATTTACCACTGGGCAACTCGTAGAATATTTTAATGGACAAGTTGCCGAGATGAAAATAACCTTTGACCATTTCAAAATGGCGGAGAACACCGCGAGAGTCGTGAATGGTAAAAAAATATATACTATTCATGATCTAGAAAATATTCAGCATATTATTTACCTTTTGAGTTTTGATAAATCATTTTCTTGCTGTTGCAGATGATTTAAGCAATCTAATATAGTTTTAGCTAAATATCAGGTCTGGATCTCCATCTTTTTACCACATTACGACAACAAAAGTACTTGAACGCAACACACTGGTAAATACCAGTTCACAAGTGGAAAATATCCTATTTTCCATAGCACGTGAACGCAGCATTACTCATGGTAGAGTTAACACACACAAGTGTTTTTAACAATAGTGTACCACTAAATCACATTTCGTAGCAATGACATAATTTCAATTCAGATCATGTTATAAGGCGTGTGAAACTTAATTGTGAAAAGTATTAACAAACCTCTTCAGGAGATGTGACTTCACTTCCTGTCAAGGCTGGAGTGACAGGCTCATGGACAAACTGGAAGACAGAAACAAGGAGAAAGGAGCTATAATGTGACTCAGCAGTAGACTATTGTTTTACAACACTGGTGTGTGTTTACTCATGGTTTATGAGGACATTATTCAGTTTATGAGGACTCATATGACTATTGTATGTGACTCAGCAGTAGACTATTGTTTTACAACACTTGTGTGTGTTTAATCATGGTTTATGAGGACATTATTCGGTTTATGAGGACTCATATGACTATTTTATGAGACTCATAGTTGACTATTGTTTTACAACACTTGTGTGTGTTTACTCATGGTTTATGAGGACATTATTCAGTTTATGAGGACTCATTTCACTATTGTATGTGACTTAGCAGTAGACTATTGTTTTACAAGACTTGTGTCTATTTATGCTGCGTTCATGTGCTATGGTAATTATGGTAAATACCAAAAGCCGACGTGGAAAATACACATGAACACCCCCTCATGTGGTATTTACCACTGGGCAACTCGTAGAATATTTTAATGGACAAGTTGCCGAGATGAAAATAACCTTTGACCATTTCAAAATGGCGGAGAACACCGCGAGAGTCGTGAATGGTAAAAAAATATATACTATTCATGATCTAGAAAATATGCAGCATATTATTTACCTTTTGAGTTTTGATAAATCATTTTCTTGCTGTTGCAGATGATTTAAGCAATCTAATATAGTTTTAGCTAAATATCAGGTCTGGATCTCCATCTTTTTACCACATTACGACAACAAAAGTACTTGAACGCAACACACTGGTAAATACCAGTTCACACGTGGAAAATATCCTATTTTCCATAGCACGTGAACGCAGCATTACTCATGGTAGAGTTAACACACACAAGTGTTTTTAACAATAGTGTACCACTAAATCACATTTCGTAGCAATAACATAATTTCAATTCAGATCATGTTATAAGGCGTGTGAAACTTAATTGTGAAAAGTATTAACAAACCTCTTCAGGTGATGTGACTTCACTTCTTGTCAAGGCTGGAGTGACAGGCTCATGGACAAACTGGAAGACAGAAACAAGGAGAAAGGAGCTATAATGTGACTCAGCAGTAGACTATTGTTTTACAACACTTGTGTGTGTTTAATCATGGTTTATGAGGACATTATTCAGTTTATGAGGACTCATTTGACTATTGTATGTGACTCAGCAGTAGACTATTGTTTTACAACACTTGTGTGTTTTTAACAATAGTTTACAGCTAAAATCACATTTAGTAGCAATAACATAATTTCACGTCAGATCATGTTATAAGGCGTGTGAAACTTAATTGTGAAAAGTATTAACAAACCTCTTTAGGAGATGTGACTTCACTTCCTGTCAAGGCTGGAGCGACAGGCTCATGGACAAACTGGAAGACAGAAAAAAATGTGAAGCAAGCAACTAGACGATGATAGTATCAATTTTTAAATAACATTTGGAAATATCTACCTCGCACGATTTCTGGCCATAGCGAGAACGCCATGGCAAGTCATGTCCTCCATAATCATAGGTTATCTCTTCACCATTATTGATGTCTTTATATTGAACAATAAACGAACCTCTCAATATAAATGTTGGGGCAAACACACCCCGACCTAAATGAAATAAAAATCAAGAAGAAACTGTTAAAAAAAATTTAAACTGCTGTATTTTCCAGTAGCACCTCAATGCAGAACATGAGATCCACGGGGAGGAGTCGGATCACGATCCAAGGGGTGGAGATGGGTAGGATTAGGGTTGGGTTTAGAGATCAGGGGGCGGAGTTGGTTGGTTAGGTTTAGGTGTATGTAAGGTGGGAGGAGTTGGATCTGGATCCGACTCCTCCCCGTGGATTTTATGTTCCGCAGTGAGCACCATCTCGTATTTTCCGCACTTAAAAGCATTTAATTTTCTCAAAAAACGAAAGTGTGTGTCTTCTTTGTGGTTAGTTCTAACACTTTGGTCAATTTTGAAATGTAATATACTCCATTACTAGATTTTCATTACTAGACATTGTATTTGTTGTTGTATTTATATATTAAATAATTGGTAACACTCTATTTGAAGGGGTGTGCTTAAGACTGACAAGACACTCATAAATATGACATAACACCTGTCATGAACATGTGTCTTTATGAATGTTTATGACTGTTGTCATTAAGTTTAATGCAAAGTTGACATTGTTTAAAATGTCTTTGTTATGACAACTTGACATTAACAAAGAAATCATAACAAATAAAAAAAAATAAAAAAGTGGAACACATTGTACTATTTATAAAGATGTCATTAAAGATTATTACACTGTCAAATGCTTTAACAACAGTGTCATTAATATTTCCCCTTACATCAAGTAAAGTGGAAAACGTTGGACTAGTTATGATTACTTGGTTTATGTCAAGTTGTCAAAACAAAGACATTTCTATCTTTATTAATGTCAAGTTGTCATAATCAAGACATTTTTGTCTTTGTTAATGTCAAGTTGTCATAACAAAGACATTTTAAACAATGTCAACTTTGCATTAAGAGTGTCATAATTTATCAAATGACACTTAATGACAACAGTCATAAACATTCATAAAGGCTCCTTCATGTTTACGACAGGTGTTATGTCATGTTTATGATAGTGTCATATCAGTCTTATAAACACCCCTTCAAATAAAGTGTTACCAAATAATTAATTTATCAATCAGATCAAAACATTTTACAATCCTACTAACCCTTTATTTAGATTTAAGAAAAATTCTTATTAATTTGGTGAGGAACATAGCTTTTTGAGCAGCATTTGCAGACCCCTGTAATGCTGTTTGCCATTAATGCTAACGATTAAACAATTAATTGATCGTTAATTTCAACGACGATCGATCATTGGAATTTGTGAAAATTGACATCCCTACCCCCTAGTCAAACAAACCGGGCTTTGGGGGTCAAACATGTTCGGGTACAGCTCAGATCATCTAGTGAGAGTACAATCTTCTTTGTGGTTAGTTCTAACACTTTGGTCAATTTTGAAATGTAATATACTCCATTACTAGATTTTACCATGCATGATGTTACACTGCACAAATTACAGACTGTATTTGGTTGAACATTGTTTATCTAGTATAATAGATGTTAACTAGGCCTAACTAATTAAGAGATAGGCTAAGGTTTATGGGAAAAAAAAGAAACTTACCTTTGACAGGATTTTTATATCTCCCGGTTATTATGTCTTTGTCTTTTCCCATTTTTATACTGCTCTCTGCATCTTTTAGAGGATTTGGAATCCGAATCACTACAAAATATGTCAAGTCAATCTTTACAGATAAACAGTTTAATATCAGTATTATATATAAATACAAAAATAAATTATAATAATAAAAACACGCATGTAAATAATTAAATTGCATAGGCCTACTGTATACAGAAATCTATGCTGCATATCATATTATTTAAAACATAGGGTTTATTAATTCACAATAGCATTAAGCTTTATTATAATGTTTAAATGTGTTTAACATATAACGCAGCCTTGTAAACCGTCTAATAATGCTTTTAATGTTTTTTCGTCCGTGAAATTCGCAGCAGTGGTTTGGGTGACAAAACGGCTCCAGCCTCAAGGCCGTGGCTCCCCGTGTTCTCGTGCACCTCAGCCGGCTAAACCTGCCATCTCTCCCGCTCACACCACCGCGACCGCACAGACAGCGACACTTGAATAACTTAGATTGTGCTTCTTCCGATGTCGATTTACTATAACGTATTATTTGAACTTTGATAAACTACCAAGTGAAGATATATATCGCAGAAATATTTTCTTATAAGACGAAATTACTTTTTAGCAGTGTGCTCAGCCCAAGGCCACTTTATTTCACAACGATATAATTTAAATAGTATTTTCTTGAATGATTACCACATTCGCTGCGATCTAAATCATGTTTGCGTCTCATAGCTGATTCTACAAGCAGTGCTCCTCTCACGCGCCATTACCACAGTTTAAGTGATTAAATTACAAATCATTTTGACAACTACAAATCATTTTGACAACTGAAACTAACTCTGAGGAATCGCGGATTTCATATTTATGAAAAAAATAAACAAAATATATTATCTTACTTACTATTTCACCGTAGATCCAGCAGCTGTGGTGTTCACTGAAGCGCTGCAAATCTTCTTTGACGTAAACTGCGTTAATTTGGCGCGAATATGTGTGTAATTTGGCGCCAATGTGTGTACCTTGCAATACTAAATCCCACCTACAGGGGCACTGTTCCGATTATACACAGACACATCATGGTTTAAGAGGACAGTGTTTGTAAAGGTTATAAAAAAGGTAGGGAGTGTCATAACACTGAAATAGAAACATTACTTAACAAAAGTAATAATAAAGAAAAGACACAAGCATTATTTTTTTTAATTAATATTAGAAGTCAATAATTATTACAATAAAAAATTTCAGAATTACGAGACCACTAAAAGTGGTCTCATAAACCAATTGGTCTTGTAATGCTGGTATGTAAACCTGAAAATTGGTCTCATAAACCACTTATGCCAACACACACACACACACACACACACACACACACACACACACACACACACACACACACACACACACACACACACATGTATATATATATAATATATATATATATATATATATATATATATATATATATATACTATATATATATATATAGTGTGTGTGTGTGTGTTTAAATGAATGTGCTTTTCCATAAAACCACGGATGTGTTTGATTAGTATGTCCTCTTCGATGAAGATTAGGCCTAACACATGACAGAACATGTTCTCGGGCATTTAACTTTTAACTTTTTCGGAGGAATTTTTAATATTGGTAGGTGTGACATTTATAGCTTTGAGACCCAGACCGGTCCCATAAAATGCTGCAAGCCTTTTTACAGCTTTATAAATATACACTTCATTTGCTTTTTTCATTACTGTTAGATTGAACAAGTCTGAAAAATGGTGCTTTGAGGGATTTGTTTCAGACACTGATGATTAGGATGTTAACACACAGCAGGAGCGTGAGGTGTGAGAGGTGGGTGAAAATCACTGTTAAGACCGAGGAGCACTAAATAATAGTGAACTTTGTTGCTAAAACCAGCCACATCAGTTTCCAGGTGGTGAATTATGAATCCCACATACGTATGAGCTTGTAACTGTAAATTCAGGCCAGGTTATGAGCTCAGTAAAGTCAGTTTGGATCTCCCACCAGATTAAGAAAAACGCCACAGCCTAGCCAATACAAAAAGATTGAACCAATTTAATTATTTCTTCACTATTGACAGTTCTTGTGTTTTTATAAGTTTGCAGTGGTCAGTGAAAGTGAGAAACTGTAAAATGACGACTCACTTCCTTATCTTTTTCACCACATTATGCATAAAAGAAAACATATGGGCATTAATGTTGGGTGAATCAGGTTAATCCGGGACAGAGGTAATGTGGAGCACATAAAACGATATACCCATCACAATACAAAAAGTTCACCAAAAATGTCCCACAATACCATAATTTAATCTTGACCTCAACAATGGGCTATATGCACGCATAAATTCCGCATTTGACGCAAGGATGCTCGTCCATTTCCGGTTGTGGAGATTAAAGCGGAGGAAAACCGAGGAAAACGGGGCATCCCTAATGCTTCACCGGAAATACCGCCGTGCATAGAGCCCATTGCAGTCATATAAGGAACTATCATGATTCATATGTGGTCCTTGCCTTTGTAACACATCCTTTATGAAATGAACTGAATGCCAGTACATCATATCATGTGCATGAAAGTTTTCACAAAATAAAACAGCTGTGAAACACCTCCTTTTGTTCTGTAGCTTCTCCTTGTTGGTGCTGCTGCACTTTTGAGTTGCAGCACTAGCATTGACCCACCAGTAAGAAACCTCACTTTAAACCTTGCATTGTGCAATTGTTGTTGTTTTTTTATTATTATCCTGTAAAAACCTCTAAAATCCTAAAACCAGGTTACATTAACAATGCTGTTTAGCATTTTCTTAGCTAATATAACAAAACTAAGATTATTTTAAAGAACACAACAGCCTCTGTGAATTAATTTGCAGAGAAATTCAACTTTATGGACTTTAGTTAAGCAGGTACAAATGACATTTGAACTTATAAAAACATTAGCAAGATGTTTCTTCAGAATTGTAAAAGCACAAAGCAATGCATTCTGTTATAACAGTAGAAAAATGTCAGCTTTGTCATTGTTTCATGTGATTGTAAGAACGGCTCTTTCACGTTTCCTCCTCTTTCTCCTCTTCTCTATAAAACGCTCTGTGGCATCAGCAAAGAACATCACGTCCTCTTTGCTCTCCATTTCACGCTGCAGGAACTGAAGACCAGCGCTGTTGAAACCCAGGACATCCTGAAAACACGGACAAGCAAGAACACACATGCTTAAACAATCTGAGAGGTGTGTTAGGGTTGCTAAATTCATCATGTTCACTGGCACTGAAAGCGGGACTTACCCTGATCTCTCGCACTTTAGAGATTGTGTTGGCCCGTAACTCATCAATAACTGACAGCAGCATCTGATTGCTGGTGATCTGACCAAAATTGACTCTAGGAAAATGAGAGAACAGTTAGTCAGGAGCAAAATCAAATGGGCCTGTTAATTGAGAAGACAAATCAACATGAATAAACGTAAATGAAATTTAAATAAACAGTAATGTGTTAATGCAATATCTACGGATGAGTACCTGAGCAGGAAGAAGAGGCAGCGGCACACTAGCTCCACCTCCAGGCCCTGCTTTACGTAACCGTTGAAGAGCTGCAGCAGATCCGGGACATAGGGAAACGGCAGCACCAGCAGAGACAACTCCAGCTCACTATTAACACAGAGAGATCAAGAGAATAACAGACTGACCCATAAAACATAACAGATGGGAAGATGCATGTGTTTTGAGTTAGAGTGCTTTTGCCTGGGCTGGTGAAGAGCTCTTACCTGGACCGAACCTTCTTCATCACTTCCAGAACATATCGAGAGGGCTGCAGAAATAAATGGAAATCATGGAAAATATGAGTGATGAATCTTGCATTTTAAGAACATTTTCAATTTAAAAATAATAATAGCTTTTATTGTGATGTATTATTAAAAACAACCCACTGATATCAAAATCATATTATTAAAATTATGTTATGGTCAACAACCGATAAATATATCATATTAAAATCTTTTATGTATGATTTTAGTTTTTGCAAGTGAATTCAGACATCACAACATTCAACAGTGTTATCAAATTATCCAATACATAACTTTTCAAAAATGATGCATATATATTGTGGACCTCTTATTATTAACCAAAATATGATAACCAAACAAAACACACACTCACAGAGATATTTCCAAAAGCCAAAAGGATGGGGTTCATTTTAGGGGGTGGTAACTGCAAAAAAGCAAAAATCAAACTAGTAATTCACCTGCATCGTTGGATTAAAATCCATATTTTATGGTATTTAACAAGTTCCAGTCCTAATCATGTGCAGAATAAAAGAGAACTTAAATTCAAATTAATGTAATTTAAGTGTGCTTTTCTCTAGAACACATCATACCTCCTTCCCTGCTGCTTCACAAGCGGCTCTGTGCTCCTCCAGCTTTTTACTTTCCTCTCTATAGAGCTCAACGGCCTCCATTATTCGCTCAGCCTATAGAAACAGAACACGAGTGTCATTTCTCCATTACTGAATTTAAAGAAGAGGAGCTGTACAGTTCTGCAGACTTACAGCTTTCACTGTCTCAATGGTTTTCTTCCCAGCAGGCTCTGCTTCTCCTTTAGTTTCTCCAGGAACCTGCAAGATACATAAGGAAACACTGAGACCTGGCAGAAACTTAGGTGACAGAACTGATCTCAAGGAGAGCCACTTACCACAGGTTCACCACCTTTAGCCAACGACTCCTCATATTCTGCTTCCCTCTCCTGAGGAGAAAAATAGTAGACAAGTCAGCGAATATATTCTAATGATGTACAGTTTTTTTTTTTTTTTTTTTTTTTTTTTTACAGATTTACTTTTAATGATGATATACTTGGGTTTTTTGGGAGAATGAAAATGCCAATAAAGTTTCTTCTGCTGTGCGGTAGGCATGTGCCGGTATCAAATTTTCATGCTGCGTTTTATTGATTGAGCTTTTATCACGGTATACAGTATTATCACAATATTGTATATTAATGCACTTGAAGCTGACAGAAGTCTACCAGAGCTGTAAAGGTAGATCTTAAGATCATTATTTAATTCCATAACAACCAAGCACTCACCATTTCCTTCTCCTCCTCAAGGATGATGGGCTCCCTCGTTCTCTCCCACAGCCTCATGGACTTGTCATGAGACGAGGAGACGATGTGGTCTCCATTGGGGCTGATGGCCAAGCACCAGACCTCACGATGATGACCCTGAAGAACATATGCAGGGGGTCACGGGTATGAGAGGCTACAACAGTAATAATACAACAGTTCCGATACATCTTTGTCTGTGATTACATTGATTATGGCTTAAGCAAAAGCAGACTGCAGCTTACGTAATGCAATCAGCCTCTGCAGCATATTGACCAGACTCTTATTATAAATCTAATCCTTTCAATATAACAGCAACTTCCACCTCAGTGACCTTTGGAAAACTCATTTCGGCTATGGAAAAATGCCTATTGAACGCTGTCCAACTATCAGAGAAGGTCACCTCCAACGTCTGGATGTGCTCAAACTTGTCAGCGTCCCACTGCTTGATCCTTCTGTCCTTTCCCGCAGTGAAGAACAGATGGGTTTTAGGGACAAACTGAAGAAACATGACACTATAGAAGAAAAAACAACAGGGAAAAAACAGTGAATGAAAAATAATGACCATCAAGGCTGATGTCATCCAGCGACTACAGCTGGAGAGGTGTCAACAGCATAGGCAGGTGACACCTGACCGAACACTAAAATCATTGCAGTTGTCAACAACTGGTATCACTAATATATACTTTCACTAATATAACTGAAAACCATATAGGTAATATGACAGGGAACCGACTGTGCCAGCAATGTGTCACTATACAAGCTGCAGAGTTTTTATTACCTGTCGTCATGGGCAAACATAGAGCGATGACAGTCTCCGAAATCCAAACCCCAGATCTTCACGTTTCTGTCTGCTGAGCCAGTGGCTATTAAAGAGCTGTCCTGCAAAACACGCACAGCAAGCCACAAACAACATTTGAGCACAATTACGCCATCCGTCAAAATGACTTGCGGGATTGTGTAGTGTTGGTCAGTGCACTCACATGAGAAATGTCCAGGCACAGAACGGGCAGCTTGTGTCCATACAGCGACAGGAAGAACTAGAAGTTGAGACAGAGGGAAAATATCTTATTAAGCACAGCTCACATCCTCTAACGGTCTTGTTATTTTGGTTAGAGTTGCTGAACAGTATGCATAATGACATCATATTACATTAGTAGCCTTTGGTTAGTTTATATTATGCTGACATTTCTAAGATACTGTGGCCACATTAACAGTTGGTAGTATGCATGTAGAATTGGAATTCAATTGCCTTTACTCAAAACAAAGGTGAATTGAATTGCAATTGAGTTGGGTAAAAAGGGAAATGACAACGACTGATTCCGACTCTATGGTCAATCAAATTAAGTTCATTTTATTAAATATTTTATTTATGAGATATAAATTAAAATGAAAAGACATTTTAAACATCTTTTTCCACACGAGAATGAAGCATAGATGAATGAGGTAGTGGTATAAAGCAATCATTTACTTTGAAAAAAAAAAACAATACAGAAACATTTTAAAATAATTGCTTTTTAATTTAAATAAGCATTTTATAGAAGTGTGTGATATAATTATAATAATATAATATAAATATAAAATAAAATTGTATCTATACATCTATCAATTTATCTATTCATCCATCAATTAATACATCAGGCTTAATCCTAATCCTTTCGGATCCCCCAAGGTGGATGTTAATATATATCTTTACTGATGGTGAAATATCCCTCAGTAGATGTAATTCAACTTTAACAGCAGCCTTTTTTTACTGTTCAATCGTACAAATTTAACACACGAGATGCCACATTTTGCTGTGAAGTATCGTAGTGTTATAATGGTGTTCTTGTGGTTTACCTTTAGTGTGTCTGTGTAAAAGATCTTGACCGTACAGTCGAGAAGAGAAACAGCCAGCAGTCTCTGGTCAGGACTGTAGCGCACACACAGCACATCCTCATCCAACTGCAGGGTGCGTGTATGCTTTACCGTCAGTTTCCTGTGGATTACACAAAGCAATAATACATTAAAGCCAAGAAGAGAAACCTGGACGAGAGCCGTGATTTGTATCACAGATGCTAAACTCACTTGCTCATTCCAGAGTCCTGATCCTTTATGAGCTCAAAGTCCCAAAATTTCACAGTCTTGTCAGCACCCCCAGTTACAATCCCTCTCTGTATAAACACACACAAATCAACTGAAAAAAGCAGACTATGTTCACATAAAGCTGAAATCCTCAGACACTGTGGTGTTTTATAGGGAATAGAAGTTAGTTTGCTGAGAGATTGATATTATACCTGGTCTGGAGAGAGACACATGGACCAAAGAGCTCCATCATGTGCATCAGTCGTCTCTAGAAGGCTTCCTGAAGCCAGGTCGAAAATCTGAATCTTCCCACTCTGACAGAAAACAAATACGAAACTAAATAAGGAATAAACTACACAAGAAAAATAAAAAACAAATACAAAAGAACTAGTTTTTGTAATGTTTTGCGCAGAAAATTCAGGATCTTGTCTTAAAGGAACAGAAAATAACAAATATTTTAAACTATAAAACATTCACTTGTCAGTGACAATGACTTCCAACCTGGCACAATGTTTTTACATACCAAGCTTGTTATTGATAAAATAAAATAACTAAATTAAAAACTAGTTTAATATCAGTGTTCCTCACAAAACAAAGCTAGGATATGGCTGTTGAAGACTTGTAGCATAGTGCACAAGTCGTATGAAATACTTTACAGGGTTTTTTGCTTTTTTTTTTTTTGGGGGAAATTGACAGCACAGTCAGTCTACCTTTTTTGTAAGAAAAAGAGCAGCTCACGTCTGCAAAACAATTCCTTTAGTGTTCCACAAAAGTTCTGTAATGAAGTTTTATTGCAATGTATTTAAACTTTGATCTCTCAAACTCTTTTAAACTCATTGATTGACGTTAGAGAGATGAATAGTTACATACCTTCGTTCCTAAGATAATCTGCCTGTCTCCAGGAACAAATAACGAGCAGAGAGCATATTCACATCCCATGGTACGAATGACCTGTAAGGTGGACCTGGCAGAAGAAGATACTTCTGGTTAATTTTTTTTTTGTCAAAATCTATAAACCTATGCAAAAATGTAAAATATTTGACTTAATCACCTGTTCCACACTTTGACCGTCTCTCCAGAGGCGGAGAGGATGGCTATGTTATCTGAGCTGAAGGCCAGCGTTCTGACATCTGTACGATGACCACTCAGTGTGAGCCGAGAGGTTTTTGTGCCAGTAGGACTCTTTTCTTTGGTCTTCAGCGTATATGTCTCCACTGTGTTATTCTGCAGAAGAAGAGCAAACTTCATCTCTCCATTAGGAACCATAAGGCAGTCCATTGATCTAAAGATGAAAAAAAATATATTATTATTACTTTATAACACGTAGAAGGGGGACTATGCTTGGATCTAGGAGTACTCTCTGACCTGATCTTGGAAGACGCTTTTATGTTTGCCAGTTTTTGGATCTCATCACTCAACTTTCTCTCCACTACAGGCTTAGGTACATCCTCTTTTTCTTCTTGAGAGCTGCAGAACATAACAGTTAATCAAAATACTATTCTTTAATTATTGATTATGTATTAGTCAGAACTGAAGAAGTCAATGACAGCTTTACATTTCAAAACAGAGGTCTCACATACTTTGCTTTTTTCTTGGCTTTCTTTAGTTTTCGCTCCATTTTTTTCTTCACCTGCTCCTCTGTTAGAACAGTAAAGACTTCAAGTGTAGCATCCAGGCCCTGTGGCGATATAGAAAAAAGTTATCAGATTATACAGACTCAGGCCTTGTCCACAATGATATATTTTCATTTGAAAAAAAAAAAAAAAAAAAAAAAAAAAATGTGCCTGTTATGTGCAAATTACTTTCACACTGTTGCTAAAGATATGTTACTCTGTGCACTATTCATATCACATTCCTGCAAAGATGACAGAAAATGTATTCGCAATTGCTGTCCTGCAGCAAAACAAGGCAGCAGGTTTGCGTTTTAGACAAAACATTTAATGGTGAATGGTGAGATATTTGGTAAATAAAATTATCCTGCCTGAAGAATAGCGTGTTTATGTCTGTTCTGTCTGTATCATCTCAGTGAGCTTTTATAAAGGTTTACAAACCTTTTATAAAGGTTTATTCGCTGAAAGGTGAAATTAGCATTTTTTCAAGTTTCAGTGTGAATGAGAAACTTTTGAAAAATGCTTGAAAAAGCTAGTGTGGACAGACAGCATTTTGGAATGAAAATGCCATCATAAAATGTATCCAGATTAGTGTAGAAATAGTAATTCCTCATCGCTGGATGAAAGCTTTCCTACCTATAAACTACTCATACTCTGAAGAAGTTAAAGGGTAACTAAACCCCTGGTCAGAGCCTGACTCCACCCACTAGCAATATTTGAAAAATGCTGAAAAAATGGGCAGACCCCAGCGGGGCTAGGGGGCGTGCACCTGAGACCCGCCGTGAGTGACAGCTGCTGTCAGACTCTAAAATAGAGCGAGACTGGAGTGACTCAAGTAGCTGCCTTTGCAACAGAGCGGCCATTTGAAGTCGAGGACTTTTCTCCCTCACCTTCACCTTCACCTGAAGTGGATGAGGGTGAATTGTATGTAGACACAGGGCCAAATCCATTCAAGCTGCTGGCTCAAACTGCGGTCTTAACTCCCGCATCGCGACCGGCATCTGATGAGTTATGTCGTCGAGTTGATCTCAATAGCGCACGCTGGCATATATTCATATTGATATTATGCCGCTATATGAAAAAATACAGCAAAATGCACCGGCTCGTTTGTCGACCCCAGAGGATAAACTTTATCCTAACCATAAATTGTGATTAAAATATCCATGATCACTCACATCAAGACGCCGCTGCGGTGGAGGAGTCCATGCAGGACGAGCAGTGTTTGGCACTGCGTGTGGAGAAGCCCATGTCCACCTCTATTCCGTTACTATCCTGATCACTGTACTAAACACTGATAAATCTATGCTAACTTGAAGCTATCCTAACTGTACTATGCTACTAGCTACACAAAATAATCTAAATTATCTATATAATGCTATGCTAAATAGATGCAACAATACTCTATCCTGGTCGTTTTCAAAAATAATCTAAACATCTATATAAATGCTATGCTAACTAGATGCTATTATATGCTATCCTGATCGTTTTCAATACTCATAAATCCAACTCCTGACTCGCTACAGTAGTTTTGACGGAACCAGATGCTTTTATACCAGGGGCTGCCAAGGGCGTGGTGAGCTCGCACCAAAGGGTGTGACAGAGTGCGTCTGAGAGTTCGCTACGTCAGCAAGTACCCCTACTGCAGGAGCTTTCCGTTTAACCTGAAGAGGGCAGCACTCAGACGTTTTTACACCATATATTTGAAAATCAAAACACTTTATACTCAATTGTCAAAAAATGTACTCGAATCAATGAACAGCATTTATGAAGCTCCATTCTTACAGATCATTAACTAAAAAAAGTTGTTTTGGTGTTTAGTTACCCTTTAAGCTACATTGCAAGCAGCTAACTAAACAGCAAACTAGATCTTCATTTTTATTCAGATTTATTTACGCACAATTCGAACAAGCATATTCACTAAAACAATCAAGACATCCCAGCACTACATATGAATCTGTAAATGGCTTTTGTTTCAAATGAACTGATTCATGTGAGAGTTTGAATAAGAAAGAAGGAATGTACATTTTCGGCTAATTATTGCGTAGCTGTCAAGTTACAATGAAATATACTTACATGGCATGCTAGCACATTAGCCTTGGCATCTGTGACCAAGGATACAACCCTGTCTCTGGCTTCCCTCAGAATAGAACCGACTTTCTTACAGCTGACTATCCGCTGTAGACAGAAAGCAGATCTTTGGTAAACATTTGAAGGTCATCCACTGCCATCCACTGAATACATGAACTGAATAGAGTGAACAGGATAGAAGAAATATTACTTCTTCTGGCTCTTCATCAAGTCCTTCCTCATCTTCCTCCTCATCCACGAGAAGAGTTCTGACTTTCTTTTCCTGTGGTTCCCCCACTTCTTTACACTGTGAAGACACTTTTGGTGTTATTCAGAACACATTTAAATGAGATCAGTGCCAATTCTCTGCACAAGACCAAAGATCACATTCAAGACTGCTGGAATGTAATTCATCCTACAACCTACATACACTGTAACCCAGCATTAGTGATATTTCTTTACCTCCTCGATGTACTGAATGTCCCAGGCTCTGAGTTCACTGTCAGCAGACCCTGTAAGCAACCTGTTCTCCTGATTCAACAGGACCATTCCCCAAACCTACAGAGATCGGACAAAGTTGCACTGTATTTCCACACTAACAGACAATGTTGGAGATTTATTCTCCAAAAGTGAAGTAAGAAAACACCTTATGAGCAATTACACCAGCTCTATGTCCCTCTAGGATTCCAAAGCGACTAAAAATTTAATTTAGTGTGTTGTGCTAATTATTTCAGAAGGAGTGATCTTAATTACCTCACTGCGATGTCCCACCATAGTCTTGAAACAATGCTGAGTGTCCAAGTCCCACCACTTTACAAAACTGTCCTTCGAGCTGAGGAAACACGACACACACAGAATTAGATCTGGAGCAACACCAGCTCATTACTGCGTCTCTGTCCTGAGACCAATCCAGACACTTCAGTTACAATTATTCATTCAGCATGAAGTAGTTTCAGAAAACAAAGCAGTAGGCAATTAAAATGTTTATTTTCCAGAAAATAGTTGCACAATATCAGTGAGAAAATATGTTTACGTTCCTGAGTGGTAGCTAGAGTGGTAGCTAGAGGTGTCGTGTAGTGATACATAGAAACGTTGGGAGAAGCGGTCATGGCCGTGTTTCATCATGAATAAAACACAGCTATTGACCAATCAGAATCAAGGACTGTAACTAACCGTTTTTTAAGCCATATTTTATTATTACATTTAAAGGTAATTGTCTCTGTAAAGGCAAACATTCTAAACACATTCTAAATGTTAGAAATGTATTGCTAAATTTTCACTTTCTTAATTTATTTCACTTCTACAAAAATCTGCCAAATGTCTTCTTTAAAACAAGACCAATCTTACATCTATATTCCAAAGCATTCTTGAATTACAATCATTTAAGTTCGAAATGTGCATTTCCATGTCTATTAAAAAAAAAGTGGGGTGACAGTAAACAGGCTAAATCATTTAAGACTGATCTTATGAGGACACTCGACAAATCCTACATTTTGGCATAATTTGTGTGTGTTACGGTTTGTTCAAGCCCAAAAGAGAACTCGATACTGACACGCGTCTTTTCTATTTGTGTGTATTTGTGTGTGTGTGTTCACATTAATAAGACCATGATCATACAACGCTAGTCAACAGGTAACAGAAAAAAACGGATACTGCGTAATTGTGTTTTTTTTTGTTGTGCCGTGGTGGGCAAGTGAACACGTGTAACATCGGCAACACCGACTACCGTAGCAAGCCTAGTATGTGTGAATCGGTAAATGTGCTTTACCTCTGTTTTGCAGGTCAAGGTTAATTGATATAATAATATATATATATAACATTCATGTCCATCACACAATAATATAAAGTATTTTAGAGCGTTGAATTCATTCAAATGAAATGTAAAGGCTGATTTACCTTGTAATCAGCAGGTTTTTGTTCTCCAAGAACAAAACTTGCGTGACTGCATCTTTATGTCCTTTGAGTCTGTACAGACCACACTCATTGATTATATCCCACACAATCACATCTGTGTCCTGCAACACAACAACATAGAAAATGTCTTTAGTTCATGCAAAAATGTACATGGTCAACAACCAAAAATTGTAGTCTTACTCTTGATCCGGTGACAAGACGGGCACCCAGTGCATCATATCGAATGACTGAGACAGCTGATTTGTGTCCACTGAAGGAGATGTTACTTTCACCATTCAGCAGACTAAATATACGTACACCTCCATCCTCATAACCCACCGCTATGTGAACACCATCAGGAGATGGACACAAGTATGTCACTTCATGCTTTTTACCTTCAAGTATAAGAACCTGATAAATTAAAGGGGAGAGAAGGTGAGTACAACATTCAGAAATGTATATAAACTAATAAGTCAATGTACTAAGTGATATTTAAAAACACACCTTCTCAGCTTTGCGGATATCCCATATAAAGACATGTTCACAGGCTCCCACAGCGACATATCGACCTTTCTCACCCCCCTTGAGGGTCACAAACACGATGTTTGCCTTCTGACTGCCAATCACCCCGAATACAGCACTCGCCACATAGCGCAAGTACTGCTTAGTTAACCCCATGGCAAACCAGAGACTGCAGACACAAAATAACAGTAAGGGCTTTGGGTGAGATGTTTCACTACCTTAATCTAGCAAACTGTGCACAATTTGTCATGGAACACACATTTAGAAAAGGTCCATCATGCTACATATAAAATTAAAGGAGTTTTATATCAAAGCATATACATTTCATAATTGGTTGCTAATGTATGTAATGAATGAGTAATGAATAAATGTAATACATCTGTAACATATAAACATTTACAGTATTTGTCTCAATATTAGCCATGAATTTCCCCCCAAAATGATAGTATGTGTATCAGATGCTTCTCCTCCAAATACTATTATATTGTCAAAAGCTTGTCAGAAATTATATTTTTATATTGAACTTGTGGTGGCCAAAATAAATGATTAAGATTTCTATATGTAACACTAACAGTTAATCATTATGATCACAACTTGTAATAATTGCTGAGGGAGCTCATTGATTATGCCTAAAATGAATACTGACCACATTTATATTATCTTTGAACAGTACATTTCTGAAATATGGACATTACTTAGATACAGTCACCTCTGATCACAGATCACCCAAAATTGTAATGTAGAAACATGCATTTTCTATAAAGCGGATTTGGGGCAAGTGCCACTTCACTTTAAATCGTATTTTTCATCTCGATGACAGCATTAGACCTTATATCAACAGAGTTGTGGTTGTGAAGTTGCTCGTGCAATTATATTTAGGTTATTCGGCTGGACCAAATGAGACCCATAAGAACCTTTAAAAAGCTGGGATTGCCAGTTATAAAGTAAATTAATTAAACGAGCAATCTACAAACTGAAGAAAGCTTAACCTAAAAAGTGAGCAACTATTACTGCAACACCACGTTTTCAGGTCCATGCGACGACGAACATAGTTTACAACGTGAACCCCATGCAGTTCGTTCAATAAATGCAGATCTTAATACAGGTATTAGAAAGTTACAAAATAAGCCACTGTGTATATAAAATGTACTTACATGCTTTATCAATTAGCTAGATGTCCTTTATGAAAATGTTACTTCTGTGGATGTAGAAAACATGCTTCCAGTCGCAAAGTGTGACATCCAGTAAAGACAAAAGTGGTAGACTACCGAGAAGAACCACGATAAAGACAAAAGTGGTAGACTACCGAGAAGAACCACGATAAAGACAAAAGTGGTAGACTACCGAGAAGACCCACGATGTCACTTCACAAAATATTTTAGGAATTTACGTTTTGATGGACATTTATGTCATAATAAAATATATAATTAACTTAATCATAATTATTTCCACTCCTTATGTGTTTTATTTATCTGTTCTTCTTCTTATGATGTGCACACTTTCGATTACTTCGGTCTGTGAAGTCATGTTGCTGTCCATGAGGCTTAGCAATGTGGTTATAATTAAAACATTTATTAAATTTGTTTATTCGTTATACTTTTGTATGATTATTTTAATTTAGCGATGACAGTAGAACGTCGATTAAAATCTATGATATAGTATTGGATCGACAACATGACGACTGTACCTGGTCCCTGCTGAAATCCCGGAAGTGATGAATTTTCTCCTCGTGAATCAGCTGATCAGGAAACTCGCTGAATGTTGCAAACACACGATGTGTTAACCACAAGCAGATCAAATAACTTTTTAACAATGGTTTATTTAAAGGCGGAAGCACAGGAGGATGACAGTGATTACCAGCACAGTCTTTAACGGATTAATTTGAGCTAACGTGGTTTTGTTTTTGCAGAAGGCAGGACTGAATAGTTTTTTGGGTTTTTTTTCACCAGTGGACATCTGGTAGGTTGCTCGTCATTGTGATTGATTTTGGTTGCAATGTGTTGCATTTTCATCAAGTCGATATTCGCCCTTTCTATTCTCCTTAAAGCAGTATTGTGCTGCGTGGTTTATATGTGCTTATTGCAATCGAGTTGAGACTTTTATATATTTGAACAAACTCTTGCTTTGTTGTTGTCGATGGAATCTAATTTGGGGACTCGACCTTTACACATGCAGCTAATTTCTGTTGAATAGCTTATCTGTTTCTGGAGTCCAGTCTGTCTTCACTGATATAGCCTCTCTGTTGTGCTTGAAACGTTCATAAACACTACACTCCTCTTACTGCAGCTTCTACTACACCAGGCTGAAATTATTGCTGACAACTTTTACAGCTCTAGTCACAATTTGGAAGGTTGAAAGGGCATTTATTTTAAACACCCACTTTTTATTTGTAATGCTGAGTTATTGAGTGTAAAAAACTGGTATGTTTATCTAGGTTTGAAAAACAGAAAACTTCCCTGTAGTGGTTGTCAGGAGGTCCAGGGCCCACTAGGGGGCCTTAGCAAACTTATGAGATGACTTAAAATGATTTAAATGGTTAATTTTAAAGGGTCATATAATGGTACATGCACTTTTTCAAGTTGATTGTACTGAAATGTGTGTTGGCAGTGCCTGTACAACCGTAATGTAATGATAAAAATCCATCTAGTGTTTTTGTTTTAATGTTCTTAAATGTTTTCCCCTGCCTCAAATCGAGCCATTCGACCATCTGACATCACACTATCGGACGCCCCTCCCACAATTGTACTATTAAGCATAAAACATATCATTTCGAATGAAAAAACGAAGAGAAAATCCAAAAAAAAGTCAAGGGTACAAGCCTGTGTACCCATTCCAATCAAAGGAACTACTCATCCCATAAACCACTGCGCCTCACTGAAGCCGCCGTGAAAAAGCCTTTTGAGTGACTTCCCAATCTGACGACGGCCACATGAACTTTTTCCTCCTGTGAATTTTATATAGTGAATATGCAGGGAAACTCATTTTCCTTGATTTACTGAAGCTTATATGTAAAATGCATTTGCAGCTGACATCTGTATGTGTTATTGCTAAAATGGCCCAGGTCACACTACAGTCTTGTGTGTAAATGCTTCTCTGTGTCTTTCAGTTCCAAATTTGTCAGTGAAGCAACATCATGGATCCCTTGGGAGCTCGTTCCCAGTTTGTGGAGGTCCAGAGCCTCTACACATGGGACCAGCCTCAGGGAGTCCAAGATGAGGTGGATGGAGAAAATCACTCAAGGGAGGAGGAAGACACGCTGACAAATCATGTCAACTCCTTAACTTCCCCTTTCCCCTTCAGACAAGACATCAACAGCAAGATTGTACTATTGTGAGTGTTGTTTACGCTGCTATTGATATTCCTCATCTTGTGTTTTTCACAGATTCTCCACAAACCTCTGTAGTTATTTAAGCACATATTATTGCTTAATAGTTTGTTTTTTTGCTGTACCTTCAGCCTTAGCCCTGAAAGCCAAAGCATCAAACGCTTTTCTTTTGTTATCGGAGTTTAATAATTTAGAGCTAACCCTTTCCTTTTTTTTTTCTCCACCCACTCTGCTCTTTGCATTAGCTATTTGCACCAGATCTTTAGCGCTTTAGTCATTCCCTCATGCGCACAAATCCCCCTTATAGCTCAGTCACATGCAACCATCCGAGAAGTCCTTGCTGTGCTTTCTGATAGATGTAGCTGTGTTGGCGCAGGATCAAATTCATAGTTTCTCTTTGTTTTTAAGGAAGGGGAATTTTTTTTCATTTAACTTCTCTATGAAGTCTATGAACCAGTCCTTCTGGAAGTTCAGGCAGGAAAAGAATTCAGCAGTGCACTTTGTTTTGTGCTTGTTCATAGTGACTTTATCCTTTCATTTATTGTATTTCCATTGTTGTTGTTTGTTAATTTTTATGTTGAAAATAAAATGGCACAATAATAACACTTAATGTTATAAAAAACAATTATTTATTAGTGTTGTTAGTATTATTTAGGTTACCCTTTAGTATTAGTATTAGTATAATACTATTTAGTATTATAGTAGTATATAGTACCCTTTTAGTATAAGTTTAGTATTTGAAGAGTTCAGATGCAAAAGCCTCTAAATGCCATTTGAAATTTTCTTCTTTAATTATGATTTTTGTCAAACTTGTATATTTAAGTTCAGTAATTTCACTTAAATAACAATTAATAGGTAATTATCATTGCCATTTAAGTGAAATCACTGAACTTAAATATACAAGCTTGATAAAAATGATCATTCTAGAAGAAAATTTCAAATGGCACTTAGAGGCTTTTGCATCTGAACTCTTCATTTATTAATATTTTGAGCTTTTACTTTTAAAGTATTAGTAATTTTTATAATCTTTATTTTTTTAGTAGTTCAGTTTTTTATAACTTTAGTACTTAAACATTTCAGTTAGTTTCCAGGGTAACATTTCTACTTTCTAATTTCTTTCCACAGTTTCACAGATAAGGCTTAAGTCTAGTCCCAGATTAAAATGCATGTTTAAGCCGGTTTATCAGAAAGCAAACCGTTTATACTGCTGGTTTATCCTGAAATCAGTATTTCAGCACCATTGTTTTATCTCAAGATGCACACCAGTAATCTTTTTTTCTAAGGCATGTTTATAAAAGCTACTTAAATGTCATAATTAAACTAAGGACTAATCCTGGCTGAATCTAAGCTCTGTTTGTGAAACCGGGCCTTAAAAAAAATAAAAAAAAGTCTTCAAGTTTTTCATTTAATTTCAGCTCTGTTTCAGTTACCAAAAATTATTTTTAAAGGTCCCCTGACATGAAATTTTCACTTTCTGAGGTTTTTAACATTAATATGTGTTCCCCTAGCCTGGATAAGGGCTAGAAATTTCAATTGTTGCAAACCGAGTCTTTCTCTGCCTTTGAGAAAATGAAAGCTCAGATGGGCTGATCTTGAATCTTCGCCGTATGATGTCATACGGAGGAAAGGTAACCTCCCCTTTCTCTGCTTTATCGCAGAGAATTTGGCTCGCCCATCAGTAAATGAGCTAGGAAGTATGAATGTACAAGCGTGATTTGAGTTTTTCCTCAAGAGATATCATGGCTTGCAAATGAGCCAAGTATGGCAGTTGATCAGTGTTCGGATGTACAAATGACTTCACATCGTTTCTTTTAGTAGGATGAAAAAAAAATCATATTTAATTTGTGAACGAATTATACAGAAAGCGATCAAAGAACAATCTTTCCACATAGGCGAGTTTATCAGGACAACTCGTTATGAAATCAATGACGCACGTTATACTGTCTTATTGTATGCGTGTATGTATATATGTATGCATGTATAATGCTATGTTTGTATTCATAGATTTTTCTCACCTTATATGATTTTCTGGATGTTCTTCTGTATGTGATATGGGTTATATCATCCCCTCATTTTATAGTAATGGGGATGTGGCATCTTTAAACTGCACTGCAATCGTCAATACCAGCAATGAGACCCTAACGGACAAGAACCCTGTTTCAGACAGTATCCACAGATATGCAGGACCTGAACTACGAGATGAACTACTCAAACTGAAAGGTAGAGGGTGCTACTGGCTAGCAGATGAAGAACTGTTACTTGTCATGCATCAAAATTTTATTTAACTATTAAAGATTTAATATTATTAAGTGCTGTTTGTTATACAGTTTTGGGACAAATCTTATCTCATCATTTTGTTGGAGTGTAAATTATATGGCAGTGCTAATTTTTTTCCAGGATGTCGGACCGGTGAAGCAAAAATGACAGAGGGTTTCAACTTGGCTGCACGTTTTATCGTTCACACAGTTGGACCCAAATATAAAGCCAAGTACCGGACAGCTGCAGAGAGTTCTCTATACAGCTGTTACAGGAACGTCATGCAGTTGGCCAAGTAAGCTGGATCATTGCACAATTTTTGAGTAAATTAAAAATGTCTGCTGCTAAATGGATGATTTTTTTTAACCAACTAACTGACTGATGTAAACCATGTATAACTGAAGTCAAAAGAAAATATTTTCGTGTATGTTGATTTTGTTTCTGTCGCAGGGAACATGCCATGGTGTCTGTGGGTTTGTGTGTGGTCAGCACGGTCAAAAGGGCATATCCACTTGAGGACGCCACACATATAGCTTTAAGTAATTTACTTTTACTTGTATTATATAAAGCAAGTACATCAAACTAAAGAAATTCAGAAGGATCTTATCAAAATGTGTTTCCCCCACATTTATGATTCCAGGGACTGTTCGTAGATTTCTAGAGAATCATGGTGAAAACATTGAGACAGTGGTGTTTGCTGTTTCGGATGTTGAGGAGGTGTGTGCTGTTTCATTTTCACTTCATCCTTTAATTCTCGACTGTGCTCTCTCATATTATTATGACATTTTTATTTAAAGACCAACTTTTGTTGTGTTTGTGGGTGAAACTGCTGTAACCTGAGTGTGAACTACAGCACAATGCAGTGGAGATTTATGCCCCTTTTCAACAGATGCTAAATTAAAACGTTGATTTGTATCAAGTTTCTGCTTTTTTAGTCTGTGTATGAATAATTGATTGAATCTTGATGTGTTTGTTATTGATTTCTGTTTCCAGCCAGTGTACAGGAAGTTAATGCCGTTGTATTACCCACGCTCAAAGAAAGAGGAGAGAATCGTTCTCCCTCTCCTCCCTGCCGACATTGGCAATTCTGAGGGTGAGCCCGTAGTCCCAGAGAGACAGATCCGCATTGCTGAAAAGCCTGGAAATCTAGAAGGTGAGCTCAAATAATTTTTCAATGTAACATATTTGTATATCTTTCAGATAAAATATTTTTAATTTTTGAAAGAAGTCTCTTCTCACCAAGGCTGTATTTATTTGATCAAAAGTAATATTGTGATTTTGCGATTTAAAATAACTTTTTCTTTTTTAACATATTTTACAATATAATTTATTCCTCTAATGGCAAATCTGAATTTTCAGCAGCCATTAAGGGGTTGTCACACTGTACTTTTCATTCCACAGACTTCCATTCATAGCATGCAAGTTTGGTGAACTTTGACCTTTGAATAAGACAAGTTTATGACCAAAAATAGATAGAATAAAGGCACAATATGTAAAAACAAATTTCGCCACAAGAGGGCGCAGTTTCCAACAATAACAAAGGCGTAGGTTGATGATGCAGTGATGAGCTGAATGATGGCACTTGCTGTCAAGCTGATTTTTTGACGTTACAGTGGTATGAAGCAGGTCGTGATTGCTAAAGAGACTATTTATTATTTATTATATAGAAGAGTTATTACACACGAGTCCTGCGGATATAAAGGAATAAGGACATTTAATTCCACTGAACTGCCCACAAGTGCTGGATTACTCACAGGTCAGTTTATTAGACAAATTATACTTGTGAGGGAACGCAACACTGCTTCACTTGGTCTAACATTACACTATCATACTAAACAGCATTTAAATGTGTTTTGAAAGTTATAATGTTATACTACGTGTTAGTTCGTTTGCTATACGAAACTAGCAGTAAGCTAGGTCAACATTTAGAATAAAATACTGACCATATTCTAACATTTCATCATGTTGAGCTAATGTTATATAAAATTGATTTGTTTTATGTACATTTTCTCACCTGTCTAATAAAGCTGTCAAGACGTGATTTCGTGAAGCTCCGTCAAGTCCAAGTTAGTCGCGTACGTAGAGCTCTCGGCATCTCAAAAACGCCACGCTGATGTTGATTGCCGAAGTAATGATATCACTTTGTAGGACAACTCGGAAGTTAGCGGCGCATGGGTTCCCTCAATCGAAAAGCTATGCATTTTCTCAATTGACTTTTGTAAAACCGCAAAAAATAAGAACTGTCGAAGAAAAGAGTTGTGACCCTTGCATGTTTTGTCTATCAAGATAATGTTTACAAGTTAATCTAAAATTTTAGTCATTTTGAAGCCTATATAAAGTTTAAAAAAAAACACAAGCAGACACAATAAAGTTTAAAAAACCATAAGCAGGTTATAACTGGTGTGTTTTAGATCAAAACGTTAAAAACTATTTTTAGAGGCTTTTTTAACCACAGAACTTTTTTCAGGCGATTTAACAAAAACCTATTAAAAAAACCCATAGACTTTAGGGCGAGGGAACCTGAAGTGCTGAAATGCTAACTCACTTCCGCATTTTGGCCTACAAAGTGACGTCATAACTTTGGCACTCTATTGATCCTCATTTTAGTTCTCTGTGTTTGCCCCAAAGTCAGCTTTAAAGAAAGTTTAAAAGAACAGCATTTGTTTGAAATACTAGAATATTTTGTAATAGGCCTATTATACATTTCTTTGCTCTAAATGTCTGTAATGTAATTGTTTTTCTAATACTGCCACTTCCAGTATTATATTGCATTCTTAATAAAAGTATGTCTTTATTTATTTATTTAAAAGAAAAATCTTACTGACCTTACTTACTGAGACTTTTAAATGGTTGTGTATATTTCTTCAGATTACCAAACAGCCAGTAGGAATACATGTTTGCCAAAAAGTTTGGAGAACATTTATCTGGACGACATGCATTTCTCATAAACACTGTGTCATGTAAAGGAGATTTATTTTTATTATTATTAGTAGTAGTAGTAGTATTTTAATAGATGTTCCAGAGATTATATTCTGCAGTAATATATTTAATTTACAGCATGGAAAAACAATGTTCTCCCAATAGTGTGATAGATTAAGGGTTATTAGCAGCATGCAGCAGATCTAGAGCTGTTGAATGAGACTTTTTTTTTTTTTTTTTCTCCCTCGCTATATCTTTTTCTGTTGTGGGTGTTTCATGAGTTCAGATTAGTTGGAATAGTCTCTTTGTCCCTGATAGGCCCAGTGTGGATACAGCTAAAGTCAAGTGTGTGCGTCTATAGACACCAATGTTAACATGCCTATATGAGAATGAGTGTATGTTTGGCTTGCTTGCCATAGCACTCCGAACACAAGTGTATATTTATTTGTTGGTGGGAGATTAAACTTGTTTAAATTTGTTGGCTTGCCATTATTTCAAGCCTATATCATGAGGACTGTGAGCCAGCTGTGTTAAGGTTATCAAGTCTCACTAGAGCTGTTGATCCAACTCAAACAGGCCACATAAGCCAGGTCCCATGTCAATAAACACTGCACTTTCCTGCCTGTCTTAGAATGCTTTAAACCAGGACATGGAAAGGCAGCCCAAGGTCTGTTAGCGTTTTCTAAGTTAATCTTAATATTCTGAATAACCTTATGTTATAGCAGAATAACCTTAATATTCTGCTTAATCAGTCTCGCTTTCATGTTTCCGTGAGCTATTCAGAATGACATGTAGTTCTTATCTGAACAAACATGATCGCTTAACCAAACTTACCTCTGCATATTGAAGTGGCACAACAGCTTCCAGACTTCCTTGTTAATATGAAGTTTTAGTACCTTCTGTGACACTGTGCCATCACAAGTGCCAACTTGATAAAAAGTTTCAAAGTGCTATTGCTCAGCTAGACATTAAGTCCAACACTAAACTCGCACCATTGGTTTAGCCACTGTTTCAGGCTTGTTGGGTTGCTCAAACAGAAACAGAACAATGTTTTTAAAGGTCCACAGTGTTTGCACTTTATTTTAAAAACCTGATTAATTTATCTTTTGTATTAATTTTTGAATGATGACTGTTTTCCCAGACACTCAACCTACAAAGCTGTTGGTTTAATATCTCTTGCATCACTCCGCATTCCCTTATTCTCACATAACACAAGAGGTATAATGCTTCGTTATCTGGTCATTACAGTTAAATAAATCCCACATGGTGATCAGGAACCTGACTCAAACACTAAGCCCCTTACTCAACATACTTGGGAATGGAATACCACAAGGTTCAGTGTTGGGCCCTTTCTAAAGCAGATTATGTGCAGTACAGAAAGTTTAGTATGCTTCTAAACTTAGTCACATTTCATAAATGTCCTGTTACTTATTTCTGTCTGAGGTTGGGCCAAAACTGAGTTGTTGTTTTTTTTGTTTTTTTATGAGGATAAGAAGTGTTTGTTCTTATACAGTCTTTCGGAAAGACATTAAAGGACACATTTTTAATGTCTGCAACCCAGCTTTGCCGCACCCTGTCACTGATCTGGCTGATCTCTTCAAACTCTTGTCCTCATATATGCCCTTTCATCGTTTTGATGCAGGTCTGCTTGTCATTCTTAGAGTATTATTAAAGACAGCAGGTGACTTGTCCTTCACTAATGCAGCCCAGCTCTTATGGATTAGTCTATGAAGTCTTGCAAAGGTCTCAAAGCATGCCTCAAACCACCACACACTTCCCTAATCTGCCTTAGTTTTTCTGGGCAGTTTTTTCTGCCCAGTTCCCTTAATGCCCATTTATTTATTTATTTATTTATTTTATAGTTATGCTTTTTGTTATTCATGTTCTTATTACCCTCACAAAAAGCGGTGCTGTATGCTATGGATGTGTGTCAGATGGTAATGCCATTATATTCATTGCTTTCTTCATTTACCATAGAATATTAAAAAAAAAAAAAAACATTTAAACATCTTTCTTTCCTTCATTTGCTGTGCTATGGATATATTTCTATTTAATTGTTTACAATTTCCTTTTTTGATTAGATCATTGTCTTACACAAAGTTTAATCTCACATTGTGGCGATGTGCTCCTGAAATCCAAATAAATTTCAGCTAGAAGCCAGCATTCGTGCTCTCTGGTTCAGTGAGGCAGATGATAAAAGGACCGTTGCATTACAACAACATAATCTCATTCTTTCCTTCAATATACTGTAATGATTCTGGGCAAAGATAATCTTCAGGAGACATCTGTGTCTAATAAGTCGCTGTAGGTTTGCTAGCAGCTGACTGGCTGTGATCCTCTGATTTACCTGTTAGTGTCTCTACCATTCTGTCAAATATGTTTCTTTCATTTTTGGCTAAAGAAATAGACTATTGTACTTCCTGCTACAAAACTGTAATCTTCTTCTGCTCTTTTTGTTTTTGTTTATATATACAGTTATATAAAAATATATGAGCCTCTCTTGTTTTGTTGATTAAAAAGTGTATAAGGTAAATGTGTTCAATTAAAAACTTTACAAACTGAAGAAATACTGACTGACGTGACCATGTGTTTGAGCTGAGGAAATAAGAAAAGTTTAGTTTGTTGTTCAGACTGGACTTTCTTTTCAAGTCTGTTCAGATATGTCTAAGGTTGGCCCATATTGGAGATTTGGCATACACATGTAAACAAGAATAACAGATGAGGATTATTTTTATGTTTTGCCTGGCTGTGCATCACACACACCACTGTCTTTCCCAGCTCTAATTGAGGGTGGGAGGCCACGTCTGGTGGAATGTTCCACATTGTAGTGCTCATAGAACCGGGTAATTTTCATTCCAAGTGTGTGAGATTTTTTTTGTGTGTGTGTTTATCACAGCAAATGCATTTGTGCTTCAGCACACTTTTATGGCGCAATGGTTGCGCTTTTCTTTGAATATCCACAACTTTGTGTTGTGCATGAATACATGGTAATAAGTTCACAATACTGATATTAATCTAATTTCTGCAGATGACTCTGGGGACGATTCACTGGAATCTGACTTGGGGCTGGTAGGAAGTCATGCATTTGCTCGTATGGAAGGGGATGTGGATAAGCAGCGTAAACTCATCCTTCAGGGCCAAATTTCAGAAGCAGCTCAGCAGAAACAGCACCAACGGAAGTAAGATGTCTTGTTCTCGCATTATAATGTTGCCTTTTACAACTACAAACCCCTTACAAATATTTACCATATTAGCTTCTAAGAAAATACTGTAGTTATTAACAGTACTGTACAGAAGTATGGCTGGGCTGTATGATGTGTTAAGCTACTTTTCATGTAAGATACTTTTTTTTTTTCTATGAAGAAAAAAAAAATCCTCATAAAATTATTCAAAATGTGTTTGGTCATACTGCCCACCCCTAGTAAGAAGCTTTTAAAAGCTTTCCTGTCATCATGTTTAATTACTTTTTTAATGAGTCACCACAGTTTTTCTGTACTACCTACAGTGAAACTTTGGTTACTATGGCAAATGTTTGAGTTACTGGAAGCTTGGCAGAACAAACAGCATCCTAAAAACTGTCAGCCATGTTTAGTTGTATATACAAACTAAGGAAGCATTTATACTTCATTACAGACATAATTATATTAGAGAACCATATACTCATATGTTTGTTATTTGTACATCACTGCAAATTACCTAGATGTGAAGCCTTAGTTTTGGGTATCTTTACAGTTATAACCGCTGGCTTTGCAGAGCTCGAGCAGAGGACCTCTCAGACATAGCAGCATTAAAGGCACTATATCAGACCGGTCAGTCTTTCTCTCTTTGAGTGTCTTTCTTGTATTTTCATAATGTGTGTTTTAATTGTAAAGCTGTCAATTTATCACAATACCTTTAGTACAGTCAATTACATAAATTAATAGCATTGACAAATTCGCTCATTTAATCATGGACTGACCCATATGTACATTTCATATTAAGGGATTTTCTCAAAAGCAAAGCATGTTTTTTTTATCATTTTGTAATTCCTGCAAGGTTTTAAGGTGGATTTTTGAGTTTTTTTTTAAATTAAACATTTAGTTAAAAGCCATATCAATTGATTTGATTAAAGTATTTAATCCTTTTACAGGCATAGTTCATGTATGTTGGTGTTATTGTAGTAGTATGATATGGTCTTTGTTTGGTCACATGTTCTCTTTGTGTTGCTGTATCTCTGTATATCTTTATGCACGTGTGGACTTTGTGTTCTCTCCATCTGTGTGTTTGCACTCTGGGCAGGAAACCTTTGTTCTGCCTCATTGAGCTTAACATCAGGGGTTCTGTAATCCATTTCTCTCGTTTCACAATTTCAGGATGAAAAATAACCACCAAAGTAACGGTTTCTGTGTTGATAAATATTCATCATCATCATCTATTTTTTTTTTTTTTTTTGCTTACCTCAGATAGTGTCAAAGTTCACTTCTCTGAGTTCAAAACTTCAAATGAATTTACCACAGACTGTACGCATTCTGTTTGTCTTGCTAAATTAAATCTTTAATTTCTTCTTTTAAACTGCAGACTTACTTACTTTCCCAAAGGGGAGCAGAGTTTCTCTAGCTGTACACCTAAACATGCATGTTCACTGTGCCATGTGAAGGTGGACTATATTAAAACAAATGGCTATGCACATCCAGATGTTTCTCATAATAAAATACAAAGCATTTATTTCAATATACATAACTCTTTCAGTTCTGCTGGATGAGTTCATTAAACAGGGTGAGGCTGAAATGTCTAACGCATTTCTTCAGATATGCTACATATGAGAATGCTGTCAGCAGAGGGATCAAACTAGGGAGCTGTGTCCTTCCTGACCATCTGCCCATCCTTTGAGGCTCATTTAGGGTTAGGGACTCAGACACTTTATAATAGCTGTTAGGAAACATCCTTTCATAATATAGCTCTGTCATGAATCATGATGCATTTTTCTCATTTTCAGGTGTTGATATGTGTGGTAGAACGGTCATGGTTATTGTCGGCAGGAATATTCCAGTTACACTTATTGATATGGAGAAGGTAAAAGAGAAAATCCTCATACTTCCATTTGTCATGTTCTCTGCATGACAGGAGAAAATCCAGTTGACCAATTGCCCTGTATTCAGTATATCTTACAGTATACCATATTTAATTGCCAAATTTAACAACAAATGCTGCCTAACCTGGTGAAAGGTCAACCTACATAAGGCGGGTTTAAAAGAATGTTTGGGTCTAAATGGTTATTTAGATGTAAACAATTTAGATGTATAAGATTTCTATTTGAGATCTGCATTTAGACTGAAAACTTTGAAAAATTTTCATTTAAAGGAACATGCCGACTTTTTTTCATGTTCAGAACACAGTTTAAGATATTTTAGATTTAGTCCAAGAGTTTTCTGTCTATGCTATGATATGGTCTATGCTATGTCTATGGAAGTCTATGCAACTATGCATTCTATGCATTTACATAGCTAAGTTAATTTCTGTGTTTGTGTGTTAGGCTTTGCTTTATTTCATCCACGTGATGGACCATATCACAGTGAAAGAGTACGTGATGGTGTATTTCCACACACTCACTGGTGAACACAACCACCTGGACACGGACTTTCTCAAGAAGCTCTATGACATTGTGGAAGCCAAGTAAGAGTTATTTCTGTTCCATTAGAGATACTGCAAACCACCCACGTTTCCTGCTCTCTACAAACTTACAATGTTTTCGAGATGACTTGACCCAGTTTTGGCTGAGGTGTTCTTTCAAACCATAACTCACAGACTCCCATGGAAAAGCTAATCACAGTTTCATATAAATACTGGCTTGCTGACTTTGTTTTTATGAGTTTCTTGTGCCAAACAGTACTGTCTTTTCAAACCCCAAAACACCACATATGTTATGGTAATAATAAGGGAATGTCTATATCTTGGGCTTCCTGTTCGATGAATGTCATGAAGATTTATACACAGATACTCAACCCTTTTGTTGGTTATCACCAGCTTGGAAAGTAATTTGAAGTAAATCCACACAATGCTGAGTCATGTTTCCTCTGTTTTACCTGCTGTTTCTCTGAATTATTACTCTAAGTTGGCGCTCAAATGTGTCTGAGTTGATTGGTTTCACTAAGGAAAGTGAATAATATTTGTTTTGCTCAGAGCACTTTGGGAAATTTTGAAGGGGATTCTAGTTATCAAGGTTAGAACACTGAGAGTGATTGCAGTGACTTTGACACCTTGTAAAAATGAGGTCTCAATGTTCTCCTCTCACCCATCAAATGAGAAAGTCAACATACTACCACCAGAGGCCCACACTTGCATGGATGTAGCACCACAGAATGGCGATTGTTCTTTTAGTCAAACAGACCTCATGATTTTGGTTTCCCTGGCTTAGCAAAGAAGTTAGAGTCTTTGTTAAAAGTCAAAACCGTGGTAGGTGATTGGTAGGTCAGGCATTCATCATTTATTCGGGGGGACACTTCTCAGCATGCACTCAGAGGAAACCACAGTCTTGAAATAAAAAGCAGAAGTGCTCTCCAGCTCCAGTCCCTCACACTTTCCGTACATGGTGGAGATCAGTGTGACTCATAACTCTGAGAGCCAGGCCAGTTTGACTCGTGTCATTTATTATGAGGTATCAGCAGAGCAGATCATAATTGTATTATTTATAAGATATTGTACTAAGAAAGTGTTTTACAGTCATAATTCATGAGCAAGAGCGATGCGGTTCTGTAAGCAATCACGTCCATATTTATAGCTGAGCTAGTCGGTGATGCTATCACTCCTTGTGACCCCATGCTCAAGGTTTTTGGACTGAATGGGCCGTGTCCATCGTGGGAAAGGGGAAAGGTTGACAGACACGTCCCTTGCGCTTTTGGAACACCTCTCCGATTTTGGCAGTCCATATCTCTATTCATCTGTGTGTTTTGGCCAACAGCGTGCGGCTTGGATGTGGCTGCCCCGCTGGACTTAATTCACCAACATTTGCTCGTTCCTATAAAATGCACTTTATCTCTATTTCTAATGGGTTTATTGTTTTTGTTAAGGCAGTAATCGTTTCAAAGCCCAATGCGCCCGAGGAATTCACTGTTTGTGTAATTGGTAATTGGTTGGATGTGTTGATAATGTTTTTAAAACCAGGTTTACCTTTGTGTTTTCAGGTTTAAGAAAAACCTAAGGGCTTTCTACTTCGTTCACCCGACGTTTCGCTCCAAGGTAAATGTAATCAAATCATCAACTTGGATGTAAGTCCATTAAAGTCAGAACTAGATGCTCATCTCATTTTGAGCTTTTCTTTCCAAGCTTGTACGGGCCTATGGTCTGATTCACAGCGGTCAACTCCACATGTTTTGCATTGACTAAAAAAGACTATGTGCTTGTGTGTAACTGAATCTGTTGAAAAGCGTTTTTGAGACTACATTGAGATTCATGATGTGCCCGCACTAAGTGTTCCATAGTGTTCCACGGAACCTATTCAGGTAATTGAAGTGCTTATGAGAGCATGTTGCCCCTGCCAGACTTTGCTTTCATTTGTGAAATTATTCAACAATTATGCTTTGTGCACGCCAAATGTAGAGGAACCTCTGCAATTAAGTGTCAAATAATTGTTTAATTTAAAGTGCATCCATTTCAGTCAGAGAATGCTCAAGCCTTATAACAATCCCAGGTGTGAAATGTGTTCAAGCCTTATCATGGATGAGTCAGGAGAAAATGTTGAAAACACAGACTACAGCAACAGCTTTAGGAGCAGCAGAGTTTGCGGTTGGCAATTAAACACCAATTTTGTAGTCATTCATTTTCATGTATAAATGCTCATAAGTTTGACCTCCAGTTCAGTTTAAGCAATGTGTTTAATTGCCCATTTGTTACAAAAGAATAAGGGGAGGAGTGTCCTATTTTGTACCCTTTTCATGAAGAGTTCCATCTCTGTCCATCTAAAGCTTTTATTTATGATTCCCATCAGGTCTCTACGTGGTTCTTCACTACTTTTAGTGTATCAGGTCTTAAAGAGAAAGTCCATCATATAGAGAACCTGCAGCAGCTCTTCACCTGCATCCACCCTGAGCAGATCGACATCCCTCCTTTTGTCCTGGAGTATGACACACGGGTGTGTATTCAATCCTTTCACAGAGACCTCAGTCTTATCCTCAAACCTTTACCACACTACAGTTGAAAAGAGTTGATGATCTGATTTTTACTTATTCTTTCTCTATTTAATCAGTTTTAAATGCTGTCAACATTTATTCACAACAATGTTATTCAAAACCTTCATTACTTTCTTCTCTGGAACACCATAGGGACATTTTTAATTTGGTTACTCAGTTCCATGTAATTTTAATGAATATGAAGCACCATAAAAGTGGTTTGTACGACTGTATTTATGTTCCAAGTCTTCCGAAGCTAATGTATATAGTAGCTTTGTGTCAGGAACAGACTGAAATGTAATTATGGTTGAGACCCATCTGCATGTTGATAGCTTATAAAAGGAATAGTGGCACGCTCCTTCCATTCATAGTGCTAAGGTCTACTCCTTGGGCAAGAGTGATGGCCATTAAGCGTTTCATACTAGGGTAACAGTTGTATATACATGTTATTGTATATGGGTTTTTATAATATAATAAAATTAGATCAGTTTATTTTTATCAGTATCCACAGAAGGCATTGGCTAAAACTAAATCAAGTCTAGTAATAACAGATTCAAAATCACATCTTACTGTTTTTGAATCTCTAACAAATGATCACTCAGCAGCACTAGATCTGAATTCTGCATGATTAATCGTTAAACGATTTTAATCCTAAATGGCAACAATTTGGCTCTATTAAACCTTAAACCAAAGCCAATATGATCACAGCCGAACATTCAAATATGTGTTGATGCTGGCAGAGAGAGCAGTTGTCAAATTTTATAGGTATGAAACAGCTTCTCAAAAAGTCATCAGAGATTAGCCATGGTGGACTATAAGTTACTATGGTGATGAACACCGCTAAAACCAGAGCCACTTTCATGGTACCTACAGTGGGGGAAATAATTATTTGATCTCTTGCTGACTTTGTAAGTTCGCCCACTTACAAAGAAATGAAGGGTCTATAATTTTTATGTTAGGTTTATTTTAATGGATAGAGACAGAATATCAACCAAAAAATCCAGAAAAAAAAACAAAACAAACACATTATATAGGTTATAAATTGATTTGCATTTCAGTGAGTGAAATAATTATTTGATCCCCAAGCAAAACATAATTTAGTACTTGGTGGAGAAACCCTTGTTGGCAAGCATAGAGGTAAGGCGCTTCTTTTGGGTGGTCACCAGGTTTACACGCATCTCAGGAGGGATTTTGTTCCATTCTCCTCTCTAAATCCTTAAGGTTTATTGGCTGCCGCTTTGAACCTCGAAGTTTTTGCTCACAGATTTTTAGATTTTCAGATTAAGGTCTGGAGACTGGCTTGGCCACTCCCAGGACCTTAATGTGCTTCTTCTTGAGCCACTCCTTTGTTGCCAGGAATGGTATGTTTTGGGTCATTTTCATGCTGGAAATCCCATCCATGACCCATCTTCAGTGTCCTGGGTGAGGAAAGGAGGTTCTCGTCCAAGATTTTGTGTTTCTATTTGAGAAAATGCATGTATAACCTCATGAAGGCTTCTTCATTTCTGTGTTTGCATTTCGTCAAATTAATTTAATAGCCCTATGCACTTGTACATTGGAGTTCTTGCTTGAATGCTTTACCACAGACTATATACAAATTAAATACAATACTACTTCATACTGTGAGCTTATAAAAGTCAGTTCAAAGTCAAAAAAGTTGCCGTTTAAATGCATAGTTAGGAAAATTAATCAGGTTAAACATGTAAAAGTTTTTTCTCAGTGCTTAAGGTAATTGACATGCTCAACTTGTGACCCATTTTAGATGCAATTTTACACAAATTCTTTAAACAAGTTTCCCTGTGTGACCTGTTCTTTAAATGCAGCCTTTAGCACAGTTTTATATTTTGCTCAAGCTGCTATATAAAACTATTTACTTATTTTTAAGGCCTTAATGAGGTCCTTTTTGTTTTGAAATGGATTGCATTTGGCTTGTGGAAAGGAGATGCTAAAATAAGTTCCTCGACGTGGAGAACATTGTGGTCCGTTTGAAATTTTGTGTTACCTTTTGTTACCTCACTGTTAAATCCAAGCAAATTGCTCACACTAATGTAATAAAAATATTTGTCACAGCAAATGGCTGACATTATCCATGTATTGATTGGGTCTATGTTGACTGGATTATTTTAGTGTATTTTTTTCGTCAATTATATTCATATAGCACTTTTCACAATATAGATTGCGTCAAAGAAACTTCACAGTATCAATAAAAACACACAAAAAAAACACAAAAAAACATAATAACAATGTTCGTTTCTTAGTGGAAAAACATCCACATTTGGTAGAGCTGATCAAGGGTAATACTGATTGGTTAATTCAATAAAAAGTTAAGTCATTCCTTTGCTCTTAGTTTTGCAGTTTCAACTACTTCACACCATTATTGGATTTTACCACACAAATATATCTTTTAAAACTCTGTGACCCTGAGTAGAAATTGCATCTGAAAAACTAAATTATATATCACTGTATGGTCCTATAAGCTTTGTAAACACTGTTTTGTTAAAATTATTCTTGTCTTTTATAGTGTTCATTAATTTTTTTTATTATTATTATTTTTTTAGCTATGAAATTGATTTTTTGTTTTCTCTCCTAATCAGGGTTTATTAGTCACCTAATGCAGAATTATTTAGATATTTGTCT
Source organism: Pimephales promelas (assembly GCF_016745375.1). Next base: position 13,109,067 of record NW_024121654.1, read on the forward strand.
GTTTGTTGTGTATTGTGTTTGATGGTTCGTGGCAAACCAGTTTCCATATCAGGATTAATAAAAGTTATTAAGATTTTTCCATTCTATATTTTAGATGTTGTGTTTTGTTCCTGGGTTTAAAGGGCAGTGGATTAAAAATAAGTGAAAGCGACAAAGGAAGACACACAGGTGAGGCAGCTGTGAAAAATCGATAATGCCACGAATGCGTTAAATGAATGGTCTTTCTCATGCCAGGTTCATGTCGCCCTGTATTTAAAAGCGCACAGACTTGATTAGGATTTTTTTTTTTTTTCTTGCTGGCTACGTATGTCTGTATTTGATTTGCATGTCAGAAAGACATTTTATACTTGTGCTTTGTCTGTTAATACAAACTCGATGACTTTTGGGGAGGAAATGCAAGCTTTTAATAATTAGTATGTCAGATTTTTGTTTTTATCCTGTGTTTGTAAATGTTGTCAAGTTAAGATGTTCAGATGATTCCAGAGAAATCATCTGTATCATCAAACACTAAATGCCTTAGATATGAAGCCCAATAGGGAATATTTCACATAATGTTTCTGTTGAAAGAAACCAAAGGCTTTAAAGCTTTCCTCTGAAAAACAGTCTTACTTGTAGACTCACTTGGACTCTGGGGTTTTTCTTATTTCTGGAAACTGTGACTTTGGAGATTTTCTAGTGGTTATTTTCATTAGGAATAATTATGGCCATTTTGTAAATGAATGTGGGTCATTAGAATGGATAAACTAATTTTCTCTTAATGCATCTTATTTTATGCCAGCATAGAGTGTGTTTTTGGTCTCCATGCCTTAGCCTTGGATCCACTCCTGGACTACCTTTGCTCAAGTGTTTCCTGTCATTCTTTGATTAATCAGGAAATTAATGGGCAGGAGGGCAAATGGCAGAATGAGTAAGCTTTTAATGCCAATTTCACTCCGCTTTCTCTCTCTGCCCATGTGAATAGAATCAGTGCCATGGAAAGTCCAGCCACAGTCACCTCAAATAACCCAGTCAACTTTCCATAAAGCATTGAAAGGCCCCTGAAGGGTTTTTATTTTGGACTCATCCTTTACTGTGTTGGGTAGTAACGGGCTGTGTAATCTGGATTACATAATCAAATTGCAAAAAGTCTTTTGAAATAATTGACTTGAAATAATTGTTTTACAGTTATTTTTGATGGATAACATGATTGTATATTGATTATAACCAGACCACAGAAATAAAATAGTTTAGGAACACGTTACATTAAGTTTCCATTTGTTAACTAGTTAACGTGAACTAAGATGAATAAATTCATTAGAAACATTTTTCCTTGTTAATATTGTTCATGTTAAATTTCAGCATTTACTAATACATTGCGAAAATCAACAATTTTTTAATGTTTATGTTTAATAGATGACGAAAAAACAGAGGTCCACACACTGAAATTGCAGCTCCATAGAGTTTAAAAGGCGCAAAGTTTCGACCAGTCAGATCTTCTTCAGGCACGTGAAAATGAAGATCTGACTGAACAACATGACATCATGACTTGTTGCGCTGTTTGGCAAATAAACTCTTTGGAGCTGCAATTTCAGTGTGTGGACCTCTATTTTCTTTGTATATCATTGTTTTCGATGTGCACACGTTTTCGATGTGCTTTATGCACAGCTGCACTACTTCCTGAACTTAAGCCAGCTCCTTGTTTCCTGTCTGTCATAATTGGCCAAACTTGATTAATTCAGGTGTGTCTGATTATTGTTGCCGTGACTACTGAGGTCAGGCACACCTGAATTAATCAATTTGTCCAATAATGGCAGACAGGAAACAAGGAGCTGGCTTAAGTTCAGGAAGTAGTGCAGCTGTGCATAAAGCCAGTTGACCACAAACAGCAATAACTTATTGGAAATCTGCAATGCACTCACATTCAAAATATTTAATCCACAAACTAATAACGGTTAATGAAAGAACTTAAATTGGTACATAAAGCACTTGAATATCATTTTTGCATGTTCTGGTGAAACTAATTTTATTTCTTTGAGGCTCTTTGTCTTAAAGTGTTAGTTTTGACAAATTAAAATGAGGCAAGATTTTTCTTGTGTGTGAATTTGAATGAACAATAATAAAAAAAGTATAATATGAAAGATTAAGTGGCATAATTTTATTTTTGTGAATTGTCAAAAGCACAAAATCAGATTTGAGGGAGAGAAACGATTGAGCGCTTCTGGAGCTGGAGAAAAAACAAATGCTCCTCCAACTACCTCCTCGTTTGAGCTAAAATCACACAACTGTGCTTTATTTATTTATTTATTTTTAATTATTATTATTAATTTCCTTAGCTCTTTGCAGAATCTCCTTTTGCATTAATTTGACCTGAAGGCCTAAAGCACTCCTGCTAGATTGACCTCACAGTTTCAGGAAGTGAATCATCTGCTGTGCTGAGAGTTATACAGTAGCATCGGACACTTAATAATTCCCAGCACATCACTTTCTCTAAGTGCTCATTTGGAATCCTCACATGCGTTCCTCTCCAGAATATCCACAATCCTTACCAAAAATACTTGAATAAATATTGGCCTACTTGATTTGTATTTCTATGGTAAATACAGCCTCTTGGTTCCGATGTACATTGCAGCTAGATTTAGATCTACCTTCATATTTGTGCCAAGCTCTCCAGGATGTAGGTGTGTCTTGAGCTTATGCTGTGGTAATAAGAAACCTCTTTCCAATTTGCCTTCTGTCTTTTTAGAGTGCATCAGTGCCCCTCAGCCAGTCTGTGACCAAACGTAACCTTCACTGTTTATCTTTATTCGACTGTGCTCAGGAATATCCTCTCTGCTCTTCCAGGTTAATAGCCCCTATTACTCGGCTCAGTCCTCAGGCCTGTGATGGTGGTCAGATAAACCCAGCTCTGAGGAGTTCGACTGAACCAGCCTTTTCACCGGACAGACTCTCAACCCGATGAACCCGTGAACTCAAGATCGAGTGCGTCTCTGCCGTTCCTGACTTGCTACATTTTCTCTGTGACAGTGAGAGACCATTGATCAATAATGCTGTATAAACACAACCTGCTGTGAAACCTGCTGAACGTGCTACCGACTTGTACCAAACCTAAATGTCATTGAAGGAACCTCTGGCTTGACCGAAGCTGTTCTTGAACAAGACATGGGTGGGTGTGTGTGTGGTGTGGATGAGACTGAATAAACATAACAAACATACAAAACCAATATTTTGTACCAATGTGAAACACATACCAGTGCCTGCGTAAATAATGGCTGGTAATAGTAGAAACCATTCTGGTTTTCATTTCTCATGTCCTGGCCAATCATTTGAAAGCCTTATTTTGCCATCTAAAGAGTTGTGTAGTTTCATTTCATTCCATGTCTGCACAGTCACCAGAGGGAGCGGCATTTCACATTTATCGTGAGTCTCTTTTTTTTTCAGTTGCAAGCACTTTTATCGCTATTAAACAAACATCACTACTGATTCTTGAGCTTTGACTACAAGCAACTTGTTCTTGTGTGAACAGATGTGATGTCTGAAATATTGCTTTGTGAAGCTCTACATCCAGGTTGGCCTGTTGATTTCAGTTACCCTATTAATAACAGTATTTTTCTTCGTTTCCTGTCTAGATGGTACATCAGTGTTCTGGTGGGTTCACCACTAAAAACACTTGTGTGTCAGTTTGTATTTTATTTGGTGAAGCTGATTGTCATGCATGACCAAAGGAAACTCGTAGCCTGAGTGATGATCTCAAAGTGAAGCATTGTAAATAGATAATTGTAGATAATGCAGATGCTGTTTGCTACTATTAATTCTGGTTTGTTTTAGTCAAGCCGTACTATAGCGGTACAGTAATTAATGTGCTTAATTTTGTACCATTTTAAATTAAGTATGAGGTATGAATCATGATTATGAAGAGTTGAAAATGGAATATCAAAATGTGTTGTAATTGTTTGTATGAGTGTCTATTGAATTATTTTCTGTAAATTGCATGATCAGTGTATTTCTAGATTGAAAGACGAAATATGAAAATGTGTTTCAAATAAAAGCAGCCATGTGTTTTCTAATGATGTCTCAACTGAAAGTGGTTTTCTTTGACGCTCTTTAAAACTAACCACTTTTACATGAAAAAATCTAGTTAGTTAGTTTCATCATTAGCCGATAGCCGTACTTTATTGTGCTTAATACCCACGGGTAGATTCCCGAAATAGCTTCCCACGCTTTGAAGCGTAACGCTAGCGGGTGAATAGCTATATCGCCCTGACTGCTGTACATAGCGGGCTGAACAGTGTGTGAGGGCGCTTAGAGCGTTTGTGGCAACGGGACTTACACTCAGAGAGGAGTTTATGCGCGGTGTAACAGAGCGTGCAGAGGGGGGACGCACACACGGGCTCGTGGGCGCATTTATGCACTCTGACACTCGAGCGGGCTGTGTCCGCTCTTTAGGGGTGGGCTCTGGGAGACACATGGAACATGTGGTGCTTTTGTGTATGGGTGAACAAAGGATTAAGGGCACATTTTCTACACACGAGGCTATTATGCTCTTTTCGGGATTTCTCTGAGTCGCCGTGAAAACGGCGTTTTGGTGCTCGTAAGCGGGAAATGCTCTTTTACGTGCAGAAATCTATTCGAGATTTCTCTGAGTCACCGTGAAAACGGCGTTTTGGTGCTCGTAAGCGGGAAATGCTCTTTTACGTGCAGAAATCTATTCGAGATTTCTCTGAGTCGCCGTGAAAACGGCGTTTTGGTGCTCGCAAGGGAGAAATGCTTTTACATGCAGAGTATGCAAGGAAAAATCATACTGTCGTCGGCTGGCGCTAGCTTGCTGGACGGCTGAAGGTGGCGAAGACGGCCGGCTTCCTCAGACTCCAGATGCTCCGGTAAGAACCGCAGGAAATGCGAGGCATCTTGAAAAAGACGCTCGCGCTCTTTTAGATATAGAGTAAGCAAAGGAAATGATACTGTCATCGGCTGGCGCTAGCTTGCAGGACGGCTGAAGGTGGCCGGCTTCCTCAGACTCCAGATGCTCCGGCAAGAACCGCAGGAAATACGAGGCATCTTGAAAAAGACGCTCGCGCTCTTTTAGATGCAGAGTATGCCAGGAAAAGGATGACCCCAGCTTGCAGGACGGCTGAAGGTGGCGAAGACGGCCGGCTTCCTCGGTATCCAGATGCTCCGTCAAGAACCGCAGGAAATGCGAGGCATCTTGAAAAAGACGCTCGCGCTCTTTTAGATGCACAGTATGCCAGGAAAAAGCATACCGTTTTAGAATGACGCTAGCTTGCAGGACGGTTGAAGGTGGCCAGCTTCCTCAGACTCCAGATGTTCCGGCAAGAATCGCAGGAAATGCGAGGCATCTTGATAAAGACGCTCGCGCTCTTTTAGATGCACAGTATGCCAGGAAAAGGATGACCCTAGCTTGCAGGACGGCTGAAGGTGGCGAAGACGGCCGGCTTCCTCAGATTCCAGATGGTCGTCAGAGATGCCTTCTCGACTTCTTCTCAAGACAGCAAATGGGTGTAGTTTCGCTGAAGTGAAGAGATGATAAATCAGTTAAACAGCGGGAGATCTCGCATATTTATACACTCGAGCCACGCCCTTTTTGGCGGGCTTTGACGCAATGAGAGCGTATCGGCTTCTCATTGGCCGCGAGTTCAGCCGAGTTCTCCCATAGGCTGTAGCAGTTCTCCCTGAGCGAACCAATGAGCTGCTAGCTAGCCCGCTCATCGTCTGCTGCAGTTGAACTGCGTTGACAATGGATACAAATTATTGGATAATTTTTTGGCTTCACCTTCTCAGAAAAGATGAATATTTCCCGTAGCGTAAGCTAGCTTACAGAATACGAGAGAACCTCTCGTAAGAGAACAATTATTTTGCATCCCCAAAGACTTGCATGGGATGCAAAATAATTTTGTGGGTTGTGGGAAAGCGGTAGTTTTGTCGGTTTTGTCTGGATCGTCTGGATGCATATTTTATCCGACAGATGGGCTACTCTTTTAATACTAATTCGATTCTTGTTTTGAACCAAAAAATTAACTCTATTACAGGATTTAAGTCAAAATTGATCAGTTCTAGAAAACTACAAAATATTTTTCACAATCGTTTTCCCATGCAGGCCTCAAGGCAGTATCTACAACCTTGAGTCTGTGAAAACATCACCTTTGCATATCTGGCCACGTCAATTCCTTCCCATCTCGTGTCTAGTCTAGTGGACAGCCCTTTTCATGTCCAGTCCATCCATATATTCTCAGTGGGATTGGTCAAATATCGCATTGTATAGCCTACTTCAGTCATGCTGTTTGTTTTTAATCATGTAAGCACTGCTGGTGAAGCAGCAATCCAGCAGAGTGCCAGTGTCTCTCTCCGTGTGGCACATGTGGTGAGGAAAATGAAGCATGATTCTTTAACAGAGCTCTCACCATGTCTGAGGGGGTCAACAAAGCTCTGGACTGTAACACCTGGATAAGATTGCTTTGGCTTTTTACTGTGACTCAGAATGAGTATGACAACAACATCAGGAATCAGCAGGGGTATCTGGGAAATGAAGACATTACACTGCTTCTCATCATCATTGGCTAGTTTGACGTCTCACATGAGCTGTCCTTAAATAACCCTCCTTGCAGCAGTCTTTTAATAAAATGCACTAATCATGAGTTCTAATAATTCAGATAAAAAAAAGAAACATCCTTTTTTTTCATGATCGTGTATTTCAAAGATAATTTTGTAAAAATCCAAATCAGCTTTACAGATCTTTTTTGGAAAGTGTTTTTCATGCTTTTGCAATGAAACATATCCAATTATTGCACATCAGTCTGTAAGACACTAACAGTTTAGCACTAGCCTATAACACGCAGGCTAATGTTATGTCTCAGTTTTTAAATCGTTTTATGCACATACAAATAATTACATAAGATATAGGCTAATAGACATAAAAGCAATTGAAAGTGAGTTTAGATTCATTTTCATTCTGTCCACGGTTTTTCAATCATTTTGGAAGCCTGTCTAAAATGCTAAAGGGAAAATCCACTCGTCGTTTAAAACTGGTGACTTGCTTTCTTCTGTGATGAGGACAAATATTTATGTATTTCTTTATTTATTCAGTTTCGGGTGAACTATCCATTTATAGCAGGGCTTTGAATGTAAATTATGAGCTCATAGTTATTTTCTTTATCACAATGTTTGCTGACATCCAAATTTCTCATTGCACTAACAAACGCGCAACGAGCGATCCAAATAGCTACACTGAAACGATAAGGTTTAGGCAGAAGGAAATAAAACTGATTGATTGCAGCAGAGTGATTAATATGGTGATTGAACATAGATCAGATGCTAGTTCTGTTTCTTTTATCATTGCTGGAACTGGAAATGTGGCATTGATTAGCAGAGCATCTGCTTATTGTACTGCTCTTGTCCTGCTGTCGTAGAGGGCAGGAGCGGGTCACCGCTGCGAGTGTCACTGCTGCTCAGTGGGGGGCAGCAGTACACATACATTTCTGGTTAGTTGCCTCATAATGTAGAATAGTATGCTACATTGTTTACACGGATCCATTTATTGTAGAGTTCTGACTATAATGTTTCTGGGAAATGACTGTTCACGCAAGGAACGTTTTGGCGCAAAGATGTTTGTTTGAAATGCGAGAGAAAGATGAGGAAACTTCATGAAAGTGATGATGACAAAGCAAACAAAAGTCATTAACTGACTGACATTAATAAGGGGTCTAAGGTTGTAAAAGCACAAAATCGAAGCAAATTAAATAAACCCAGAGGTTTGGAAAATTGTTTTGTTTGCCTTCCATGCCTGCAGCACGAAACATGTCAATTCTAAAGTCTAGGAAGCGGCTAGGACTCTGTTGAGTAGGCCTATTTTAGTAGCCTCTAGACAACTTTATTTATTTGACAAAAATAGGCTTATGGATTTAGTATTTTTTGGTTTACAATCAACAGATTATATTACAACTTTTCCCAAATTTTGAAACCGTCATAGTGTTTAACAAATTATTACTATTTTAATCGAATACTGCAAATGTTCCTATATAACCATTAACACTTAATCCAGTGAATAGCTTGATATATATCTAATTTCAGTTTATTTCTGAAAGTAAGTTTAGGCATATCTTGAAGTCTTGGCAGAAACTGAATATTTCCACTGTTAATGCCGAGAGGAAAAGATAAAGGTTACCGTAGGCTAAAGGTGATCACTGACTGAACTATTAAAAAGCCTATAAATGGCTTTTCAGCGAAACAAACAAAATTAATTAACAAGTCATGAAGCAGCAAAAATATTATTTAACAAAAAGCATTAGGCCTATATAAATGATACAAAAATAAATTTACATTTTTTTTAGAATTAACAAATTTAAGAACAATGTTTGAAAGCATGCATTAATCTAATGGTCATTTGCATTTGCCCTGGTCTCCCCTATAACATACAAAAATTGCAGAAGGTTAAGAAGTTTATTATTATAGACTTGTCAATTTCACAAGCACATACTTTAACATAGTAAAAATTGTCATTGAAGACAATCACATGCAACAGGTGCAAAGTCAGTCTTGCTCAGTAAGTTTTGAAGACAGCTTGGGTTGTGTGACGGAGAGTGTGTGTGGAGCTTGAGGTTGCGGCTGAACACCATCAAACCAGGGGGAGGTGCAAAGGAACTTACTGAGGTGTAATATGTTTGTTTCTGAGATATGATTGTTTCTGAGAAATGCTACACACAAGGTCAAATACCCAGCCAGCTTTAGTTTAGAGTACTCCCCCTTACCCCACCCCACATTTCTCATTCTCTCTGTTTCAGCCACAAGAACATCTGGCATCCCTTCCTACATCTCTCACCTGTTTCTCAGGACCTTGAATACCTATAAATGGCACCTCTTGAAAGATGTTGATGCAGGCAGTTAGTGTTTGAGCAGCCTGCCCATTTCCTGGCCAGGAAAGACAGTTTGCTTAAGCTGCTTGATTTCTCAGAGGATTGATAAGTTTGCTGCTTTCACCTAAAGTATCATGCTGAACCCATGTGAACCTCTACAGTTTTACAGAAGTGCCATTGGAATCTTTTTCACAGATACAGCTCCACATATCACAAAGAGGACGTCATGTGTTTATTTTTTTCTTTTAACTGTCCCTGACACACACTAGTTGTAACTTGTGACCATTACAAACATTATATATGAACCACATACGATTTATAATCTGGGAAACAGACGTTTTCATTGTTCCACTTACAAATTATAGAACTATTATCTTCATTTTGCCTCTAAAATGCAGTCTGAAAACAACTCTCAACTTAGCAGCAGTTATAACTTTGTGGGAGCAAAGTCTCAGTATTCAAAAAATTTAGGACTAATTTTAATTAAAGAGACGACTCAATGCCTGCGATATGTTATGGTGCCGTTTTATACATAAACAATATTTATATTTAATATTTATATATAAACAATATGAATGTAAGCCAGAGGAGAACTGGCCCCCGACTGAGCCTGGGTTCTCCCAAGGTTTTTTCTCCATCCAATCTGATGGAGTTTTGGTTCCTTGCCACTGTCGCCTTGCTTTTGGCTTGCTTAGTTGGGGTTATTTAATATTTAATATTTAACAAAATTATTGATCTGTGTTGTACTACTTTCATGTTATCACTGTGAAGCTGCTTTGTGCAGCTTCATGTTATCACTGTGAAGCTGCTTTGTTTTACAATCTGTATTGTGAAAAGCGTTATATACATAAATGTGACTTGACTTGACTTAATTAAAAGTTGATCTGACAAGAGGCATACAAGTTGTGGAGAAACACATGCTCTCCCCAGCATAACAGAAACATGTTTTATACAACACAAAAATGCTGTTCTCTGCGCAGTCGAATGCCCCTTATAAATGATAGTACTGAAGAGAATGGAGAGGGAGGATTCTCTAGATATTGTACCGTGCTGTAAAGATTGTGCTGTGTGCTGTGCTTTCATTGTTTCCCTCTACATGTTTCTATCAGCACTATTCCAGAAATCAGTCATTGTTGGCCAGCTATTTTCACTCATTATTGTTTTCCCAGTGGCCTCCAGTAACAGAATTGCAAATTCGCACACACTCCTCGGTAGGAAGTCTACTGATTTTGAATAAGTACTTCACCACCACTAAAAAAAAAAGTATATTCAATATAGTATGTTATCTGTACGTACTACATGTTCTCATCATCATACCAACGTCAGATATTCATATGCACACTTCAGAATCTCAGTAGGTCATCCGGGTACTTTTTTGCCTATCCTTTTACTGTGAATTCAGACATGCCACATATACTGTGTTTCGCCCACACTGTAATATATGAAGAGTTCAGATGCAAAAGCCTCTAAATGCCATTTGAAATTTTCTTCAAAAATGACCATTTTTATCAAGCTTGTATATTTAAGTTCAGTAATTTCACTTAAATGACAATTAATAGGTAATTATCATTGCCATTTAAGTGAAATTACTGAACTTAAATATACAAGCTTGATAAAAATCATCATTAAAGAAGAAAATTTCAAATGGCATTTAGAGGCTTTTGCATCTGAACTCTTCATATATATTCAAGATATCACAGCATTTTTTTATTTTGTCAAATCAACTTAAATCATTTATTTAGTTCAGATACCTTATTACTTTGAGTTTCTGATGATTAAATCAATCTCTTTCATTGTATTAACTTAGTTTTTCCAGTTCAATCAACTTACATTTTTAAGGCAACCAGTTTACTTAATTTAAGTTAAACCAACAATATTTTTTTACAGTGTATTTAGGAAATATACGATTTCACATGCAGCCTAGTGTGAACATGCAGTAACTGTCCTGAGCCCTTACACACCTGCATGTTTTTACCTTTTATTTTGAGTGTGGAATATGGGAGCGCTCCAGATGTTACCACGTGAACTATAAAAAGATTCCTCCCACAACAGTGTTAACGCACAAAATTAAATGCAACCATAGAAATGTTACGAACAGAATTTTCCCCAAACAAGTGGCATGTTAACGAACAATAGTGGAACCAATACTAGGATTGGTATATATTTTTTGTATAAACGTAATAGATTACTTAATTAGATTATGATCATTTCCATGAATTAGATATTCACTTTCATTGAAACCTATAGGTTGAGTGAAATCATAAAAAATTGATTTCACAATGTTTTTTATGACATATGTTCAATTAAAATATTGGCAATTAAACATGTACATATTTTATTTATATGCTTGTATATAAGTCATAGAATTGTTTTTCCTTTAAATCAATAAAGATACATTACTTTCACTGGTATTCTGATTTGTCCGTCACCGGTTATTCAAGTATTTGTCTAAATTATCAAATCAATTTAAACTAACATTTTAAATGAAAGTTGATAAACGTTGCCACTTTTATAAATATATTAAAATGAATAAGTATAAACACTTTGTGCTAAAACAATTACATTTACAAATGTTTCTATTTTATTTCATATATATAAAAACAAATTTGTTCATATAATAAAAAAGTATGCATTTAAAACTAATTATAATACAATTCTTAAATTAGAACATTAGCCATCAGAACGCCTGGACATTAGGCATTAGGCCTAAAATAGCCATTAGAACACCTGGAAGCATTTACAGTGTGCTTATTGAAAATGTAACGCAAGAGAAGAAACCGGTTAGGGAATTTCACAACACGCTTAGATAAGTTTTAAAGCTCAAAACCCTTGTGCTACATTTTTATGTCAAGCTTCTTGTTAACCAGGGCAAATCTCGAGGTAAATGGAGACATGTCAAAGAATAGGGGATAAACATGTTTCATTTAGCCTAGCACATTATGTACAAAAAAAAAAAAAAAACGTGCAACCAATCCTTTAAATGTTCAGCCCACTGAGACTGATATAGATCAGGACTATGAATATCAGCCAGAGAGCAGCTCCAGTCTGCAGCAGAGACTGCTGATTCATACTTGTGCTTTTAAGGGCAGCAGAGATGAACACCACATGGGCCAAAGAGCCCTTGGGAATAAACACCTCAGTGAACACTGATCATTTAAAACACTTGAAACTATCAGTCTCCACCATTACAAGAAAACACTGTAATAAAGTGTCCCTCCAGTTCAAACAGCATACTTAATTTCTTTCGCAAGTTTTTAGAAGCATATTTCACATATGGAATTAAGTAAAATGTATTTAACCAAGTTAAGTAAGATTAAGAAAGAAAATAAACAATTTTTAACTAAGTTTGAGTAATTTATACTTTTTGAAGTTTACTTTGCAATACTGTTTCAAGTGCATTTTACTATAATAGAACACTGAATTAAACCATGCGTTTAAAGTGTATGCTTTACACTACTTTAAATTACTTAGATGTTCTAACAACATACCTACATAACATAAGCAATGTGGAACCCACTCAAACACAGCTCTCACAATTGGTACACAATAATGTTCACTTTCATTGGATCATTTGATTATGAATGAATTGTGTAGAAAATGTACAGCAGAATGTCACAATACAGCACATTACTAAACCTAACAAAAGCAATGATAAAACAGTGTAAATACAGCTGGGAAACTGAAATTAAACTACATTATTCACGCCCCAGTGCATGATGGGAACACCAGTATCACAAAGTTGCCCAGGTTTTATTTTTAGCAACTTAATAAGCTTAAATTGAGTACTAATATAGAATTTACTTAGTTCAGGCAAGAATTTAAAAACCAACTTATTCAGATAGACTTTACTTGTAGAACACTATCATTTTCAAAAACTTTACTTTCAAAGAAAAAGAGCATGAGAAGGAATGGGCTTTCAATACTTTATTTTTTCCCATTGATACACATTTTCCTTATTCTCAATTCCATCCAAAGGAAAATTATAGTGAGGTAAAAGTGCTTTGAAACAAAATGGCATAATGAATCTACATCAAAAATCACCACGCCGACATCAGAGAGCCGACATAACTACTTCAAAATAATAGTGCGATTTCCATTTTTCATTTTTTTTTTAAACTCACAATCATTAGCATCTTTAGACAAACATGACAAAAAAAGTGCTGAAATCCACAACTCCACTTGCAGCAGGGCTTCAAAAAGGTCTCAATCATCAAGGCTGGCACTTTAGACAAGCATATCCAAATCCAATTAAGCTCCCCTGCACACACACAGTTACAGATGCAATCAGAGTGGTAACATATGCTCCAACTCCTTTGTCAAATGAATAAAGGGCAACACTGGGAATATGGAATTACAGCAGACAGAGGGGACAAAGAAAATAAAAAGAACACCTTATGAATTCAATTCACACAAAAGCATGTTTTCCCATTTTCAACACTCCCTTTCCATGAAACATAGGCCTACTGTACACAGACTTTAAACAAGAAATAAACCAAGCCTCATCACACCATGCCTTATCTATGAAGTACATCTGCACAAGATAAAAATAACTAAACAAATGCTTTTTTTTTTTAGACTGTAATACACATGATCAATAAAGTACAGATTAAGGTGATATTTATGTTGGCCAACATCTACAGATCAAACAAGTGCCCTTTATACAGCAAAAAGGAGGGGGAAACCAGTTCTGAAACAGAAGTACTAGTTCCTGGTGTGCTGACATTTTACTTAATCTCAGTTGTAAGACAAAGCATTTCAAACAGTTCATCTTTTACTTTGCTGAACATAAGTTGTTACCATCAAGACTGTAGCTCTTTATGTCCCTGAGACAACCAAAAAAAAAAAAAAAAAAAAAAAAAAAACCTTGTAGCTTGTGTGTTCACAGGGCTTTGGAGTATGAAAAGGCCTATAAAGTGCATTTAATGAAATGGGTATTTTAACAATTTGGGCTTTGAGATTTTGAAAACGCTGTGCCGTGCACAGTACTTGCTTTGGTTAGGAGGATGACTAACCAAAGCAATGAGAACAACTGGAATGACCAGACAACTACTCAAAGAAGGGTGTTACGTGACGACTTGATACTCGATAACTGGCACTAAATGAAAAAAAAAAAATAAAATAAAAAAAACCCTTTGAATTCTTAGTTGCCCATGTCATTCATCATCTTTAACCTGTATTTAATGGAACCAAATTGTTTTGAAACCAGAGGACTGAGCTACAAGGTTGTTACATGCATATTGCATAAAGTTATAAGCTAAACCCAAATGGGTGACCACAAAAAAAAGGCACATACTGTGCTGTGTTGCTGGTTCAAACAATGGCCCAAAGTCTGCATGTCAAAATAATTTTACGAAGGTGTACGGGCCAAAAAAAAAAAAGCAAAAAAAAAAAAAAAAAAAAAACATAAGAGTAAAATCCATTTCAGCTCAATACACTTTGGGGTGTGACCCACAGAAAGGGAGGCTATGTGACCCTTCTCATTACGCTAGAAGTCTGTGACGCCTGATAAGAGAAGGAACGTGGCTCTCATGGTTATCTCGTGCATGTGCTTGTACAAGCTGAAGCGCGTGAGCAGAGACGAAGAGGGAACCTGAGGGGCAGTGGACAGCTGTCAGCCATTACGTAACAGTAGCTAGTGGAGTACTAGAGTTCTCTGAATGGATGACTGTCGAAAGAGGAACTACACGTGGCATGATTGGTTGGGGGGGGGGGGTAATGGACAAGAATAGGCAGTCACAATTTAATAATGTCTAACTTACATAAAGCATGGAATTGATTTTACCCAACTGATCATTACAAAGTTCCTTGAAGCCATAACATCAAATTCACTGACAAAGGACCAAGACAGGAGACTGAAGCCCAATAAAGATCAAGAGCAGCAACCCCAGCAAAATCAATTAGATCCAAACCTGAAAAGAAATCCACACCAATGTGTTTTACATCCATTTGACTGAGCACTGGTATATACCCCGGTTACAGCAGTGAACCCTCCAACACCTCAACTACCAGAAAAGGCCTTGTGACATACTAGCATTCACATCTACAGTGACGCGAATCAGAAGCACAGGAAAGACATTCGCCCCACTAGAAATTCCATCCCACACGCTGTCCATTCAAGGCACATCCCGAGAGGTTCAGGAAGGGATAATTTTAGAGCACTGTGACACTATTTGGCTAGGCTGTTAGCTGGAGGTCTTGTTACACACAGCAACGCTAAGTCTGGTAATGGCTGCAAAAAGCTCAGGAGGACCCACCATCCAACAGTTGATCCTTGTATGGACAACCATGACCTCTCTGTCCCACTTAAACATGTACACAAAGTTGATGAGATATGAAGGGAAGATTAAACCACTAGATTCAAGGTTCCTTATTAATCTAGTTCATTAAAATTACTTTACTGCTCTCTCTACTCTAGGGGAAGAGCTGAAAGCAATTTCAATTTCTCACCCTGGATGTAACTAGTAAGACTGAACAAGTTTACAAACTGCACAACTTCTCCAAAATGTACAGTAGAACACAAGTCATCTGTATGCATTCACACAGCAAACTGAAGCGCATTGCTATGAATACTTCAACATGATTCTGTTCACATTTCTACTCATGATAACAAAAAGAACTTTAGCTGCCCACTAATGTTAAAAAAAAAAAAAAAAAAAAAAAATCTCCTGATAACTTGAGACCTAAAATACCAATTTCACCTGTGCTCACATTTTTCATATATTTTTTTCTCTCATTTTTTTTTTTTTTTTTCTCTCTCAATTTCTAAGAACATTTTTTATTTTTTTGGCCTTTATTTTGTATCACAGGAAAAATATAATTTTGTCCCAATGTGCATTTCCTTCATTTTTAGAGGTAACAATATATTAAGGCACTGTGGGAATTGTTTCTTTTCAACATGGAAAAAAAAAAAAAAAAAAAAAAAAAAAAAAAAATCTCTCAGAGCAAGGACAGCGATGAGAGCAAACAAATCTGAAACTTTAGAATATTAAGGGGGAAGAAAAAAAAAAAAGTTTAATTAATTCGCTAAAATATATCACTTTGAATCAAAAACATCTTGGCACCTCTGCGGAGAAGGAATTAAAAGAAAGAAAGAAAAAAAAAGAAAAGGAAAGGAAACACTTGTCATTTTAAAGTCCTTTATGCCTACAGAGGGAAACATCCCTTATGGCCAAAAATCCAGCTTTTCTAGCCAACTCATGGATTTTGTTGTTGAACAAGAATCATTTGTCTTAGTTACAAGGCAACCAAGTTGGAATGGACTGGTTACAAGAGGCCACATAGTAGTCGTTGAAGTTCAGGTCTCTGACGTACGGAGCCGGCTGGTAGTAACAGGTGACGTTGGACGCATCAGGTATAGCATTCTGCTCGGCGAGCACCCGAAACGCCGTCAGTGAGATGAGGTTGAGCGTCTGGCGCCTCTCGTGTCCCATGAGACACACGGTGCTCTCGTTCACAACCCGCCGCAGGATCATGAGGTAGTTGTACTTGTTCTTCTCCTCACCGACAAAGTGGCTTTGCAAATAAGCCTCCAGTTTGCGCTGTTGCTCGCCAATGTCAGGAAAGTCAATGAAGAAACGGGAGCACATATAGCGCTCCAGTGCCTTAAACTCGTCTTCGTCCGTGGGCCTAAAATCCCTCACCAGGAGGTTGCAGTATTTGAGCAAACCACCTCCACGGATCTCCTCTGGCCGTTTGGTGGCAATCTTTTTGTTCCTGAGGTGGTCCAGAGCCATGGCGAAGTCACCGTACACGCTCTCCCCGACCACGGTAGGATGGAAGTGCCGAGACATGGCGTTTTCTGAAAAGTCATAGTACGACAGCACAGAGTCCAAAATGATCTGGAAGGAGTCCACGCTGAACTCGAACTGTCTCCGGATTGAATCCACAAACTTAAGTTCCACATTGCGGCCATTGTTATTGGACAGAGAGATGAGGGACCAGCGATCCTGCTCAGTGTAGACTTTGACCAGCTTCTGGACGTAGGCCTCTTTCAGAGTCATAGGAGTGATCTTCTCTTTGTTCACCCCCTCAGGCAGAAAGTCTAACAAAGTGCTTAGAACCACATCTTTGATGAGCTGGAACTCCTCTTCCCGAGGAAGGTCTACCCTGAAGATGATGTCCAGGTCTTTGTAGCTCCAGCCTATGTCCTTTACCAGTACATGGCTAGCAGTGGATCCGTTCAGACGCACATCTTTGACTGTAATACCACTCAGCTCCAGACGGCTCCTCACCATCTGTATGATATCCTTTAGCCGGACCTCCAGGGTGGGAAAGTTGCCACGTCCGTGGACGGGCACAACCTCTGTCAGCACATCGTTCAAGCGGCTCACTTGCTCCCAGGAAAGCACACTTTGCGACTCACTTTCGCTGCTGGATGAAGCTGAGGCCATGTTTGCCATCTATGCGGTTTCCTACGACAAGTGGAAAAATAATTTCACTGATTTTCAATTTTCTAAAATCTCTTAAACCATCTAGATAGTTCATATTTCATTGGAATAATGAGCCTTAAGAGAAGTTACACATCTAACAGGATCACCACTCTATAACAGAAAAGCTAACAATGATTCTCAGGCTTTCCAGAAGCCCAAACAAATACAGAACTAAAGCATTTATAATGGGTGACACTCAGCTGCTCCTCAACTAATTCATCAGGATTCAAAAAAAAAAAAAAATAAATTAAAAAAAAAAATCCAAACAAATCCCAAAAGAGCAGTAATAATTCATGTACACCAAAAATGTAATGCAATTGATAAATTATGAATGACACTCTGACAGGGTTGAGCCAAACACAGAATGTGAATGGATTCCCATCGTAATTTTAAAACGATCAGAACAATATCAAATATGCAAAATGGAACCAAATAAATACAAAAGTGGGTAACCATGTTTTGTCTTAATCTTTAGGACAATTTTTAATTCTCATTGGTGTCTTGCAGGGAATTTTATTCTGTTTGGTAACCACAATTGCCTTGAAAACGAAATGTTTCTCCATTTTGTTGGAATAATAGAAGAAATTACACGCCTGATTCATTTTGGATTGGTTCCAACTTATGATGAAAATTACAATAAGATGTTTTGATCCATGGCACTCATCACGCGAACTCACGATAAATATAACGTTAGTTATGACTAAAGTTTATGTGCAACGTAAGCAAGTAAAACGTGCGTACTACAATGTTCGAAATGCAATGCATAACTTAAGCAACTTGAATCAAAACGAGATCTTTCCTCATAAATGAAAACCAATCGTTTGATCCAAAGCGCACGTGAGATCGAAAAAGCCACAATCTGCTTGAGGACACCGTTCAAACCAACCAAACCAATATAACGTTAACTGCGGTATTAAACTCAAAGTAAAATAAATTTTACGACTGCATCCAAATCACACCGATCCAACGCGGTTATGAAGTATAACTACACCTACTGTTCTCAAGAAATCCACCAGAAGTTCTCAGCAACGTGGTCGGCACAAAAAAATGGATGTCAAATAAGGTTTAGAAACAGCAGCACCTCCATCCATCTGTTCAGTCGTCAGACGCTAGATTTCTGATGAGCACACACATGGGCGCTCTCTTATAACAGCCTACAAAACAACCTGACTCTACGCACCTCCACTGCGCACTATATTTCTGAAGCCGTGCCATCATCACGTGGTTCAAACATACAAATGATTATTTTCTATAACAATCAAATATTCTAAATAAATAACAATCTGCATCGTACTTACCAATAACCCAGTGCCGAGCTCCGCACTACAAAGCATCAATGGACTAAAAAGCATATGGAATTCAAAAACATACGGTGTTCTATTCGCTTGTATCAATGCGCCAGTCCAAGCCTGTGATTGGCTGAAGAGGTTTTTGTGTTGCCAGGCGACCACAGGCACATGTCGAATTTGACGTCCGGTTTGGCGAGTTAGCTTCTGAGGCTTGAGTAGCTAGTAGGCTAGTACACAATTTGACAATAACTTGAGGTTTAGGGTTTGATCAAATAATTTCATTTTTTTTTTTTTTTTGTTTGTTTCTTTTCTACAGTGCCTCAGATAAGCTGGGGGTG
Organism: Pimephales promelas; assembly: GCF_016745375.1. The sequence continues at coordinate 13,127,966 of NW_024121654.1, forward strand.
TCAGGAATATTTAAATCTAATCTACTTTTTGTCAGAGTGAAATTCTAAAATAATTTGCTAATGTCTCATGAGACATGTTTTTGATAAACCTA
>NW_024121654.1:13128557-13199034 GCF_016745375.1 Pimephales promelas
TTTCTGTTGTAGGTGCCCATTACAAGCCATTACCAGCATAAATGACTCCCAGCCTGTCAAACACGCACTCACTCTGCAGTCATTAGCTGTGTCAAAGTGGAACACACACTCAATGGCTGTGTTTATAAGTGATTAGGTGTGTGCTGGTGTGTGTCCAATAAACGCCAGCGAAAACATGCTCACTTCAGCGCATTTTTATTGTAATGATACCTGTGTCAAGCCTGAATACACTTTTATAGCAGCAATTCAGGTACATTAAAAGACTGAGCTTTGAACAGAGATTAACCAAAACTGATCAATTTGAATAACCACAATTGACTTTTCTTTCTTTTTTTCACAAAATTAAGAGTTTAGTTGTATCTAATTAAGCTAGTTTTGTTTTGTCAACTCCATTTACTCTAAGCTTAAAGGGTTATTTCACTCTAAAATGAAAACTCTGTCAGTAATTACTCACCCACTTGTCATTCAAAACCCGTAAGATTTCGTTCATCTTCGGAACACAAATCTGAAAGCTTTCTGCCCTTCCATTGACATTCTATGCAACTACCACTTTTAATCCCCAGAAAGGTAGTTAAGGCATCATAAATATAATCCATGTGATTTAACCTCAATTTTATGTAGCGATGCACCCCACAATGTTGTGAAAGTGAATACCGTGAAAAGCTAAAGTCTCATCTTTCCTCGGTTTATCCTGGTTTCTCTCTCTTTCTCTGCAGATCACACATCTGTAGGTGGATTAGGTGATAGTTTCTATGAATACCTGTTGAAGGCCTGGCTAATGTCTGACAAAACCGACACAGAGGCACGCAAAACCTATGACGATGCCATCGAGGTGAGCGCTGCTGGTTGCCTTGACAACGTGTGGTCTTGTGTTGTGTGTGTGCGCTCTGTTCATTCTCTCTCTTTCTGCAGGCTATCGAGCGCCACCTCATCCGTAAGTCCAACGGCGGTCTTACTTTCATCGGGGAGTGGAAAAATGGCCACTTGGAGCGTAAGATGGGTCACCTGACTTGCTTTGCTGGGGGCATGTTTGCCCTCGGGGCTGATGGGTCGCCGGATGATAAAGCTGGGCACTATCTGCAGCTCGGAGCAGAGATTGCTCACACCTGCCATGAAAGCTACGATCGCACTGGTTAGTGAATAAAAGGGGGCAGTTTGAAGAGTATTAAAAAAAAAAAAAAACACACATTAGATCTTTGGACTTAATCTAATTTGTAGCATGGTGTGTTGCCATGGTAACACTACAGGTTATTTTGAGAGTGCACCATTTCTATTTCACTCAACTTGACTGAGAGAGACAGATAGTTTTTACATTTATAGCACGAGGGCTAAAGATTCAACTAATAGTGCTGAACTCATAAACCTTTTATTGTTTGCAGTACTGAAGCTCGGTCCAGAGGCCTTTAAGTTCGACAGCGGGCTGGAGGCCGTGGCTGTGAGACAGAACGAGAAGTACTACATCCTGAGGCCTGAGGTCATCGAGACATACTGGTACATGTGGAGATTTACCCACGACCCCAAATACAGGCAGTGGGGCTGGGAAGCAGCGCAGGTCAGCACCTCCCTCTACCTTTCCTCATGCTTCCATCTCTATGACAGTAACACCGAATACTGATGCACAATACATCAGGACCATATCGGTAATTGACCAATATTAACACATTTGATAACACTATTTCAGATTCAGGCCATTTATGTATTTTGGTTGCCCGACTGGAAAACACAATAGCCCAGGGACGTCAGGCTAGCAATTTTGCGAGCCCTGTAAAGGAATAGTAAGTTACTAGATTATAGGAAACCCTTTAAGCATTTTTTGTGCTATACTATAATAAATTATACATTTCTATTTTACAGACTTTGTTGAATCTCAAAATAAAATAGTTATCCATATTTCATACAGTACACTGCATTTATAATGGGATGTTGGTATGCCTGTATTGAAAAAGCATTATGACAGTGATTTAACGTTGGCAAAAACCATTGTACAGTGTTGTTTATCATCCAAAAAATGAAAATAATATTTGTCTTTTGTCAGTTAGAATTTTATTCTAAGAAGTGTAACCCAGTAAAAGGACAACTTTTTTAAAAGAACTGTCTATGCATAATTATGCAGCATAAAGAAACTGTTCAAAAAAAGTTTGACTCCCTTCTCATCGGTCTGGTATCTCCAGCCATCAGAGTTCAGCCGGATCTGAGAGACAGAATAAGGTCAGACTTAGTGTCTTGCACAGAATGTTCCTCAATATCTAAAACCATATCTCATCGCTTTGATATCCATCTGTAGTCCCAGTCGCACTATCTTTTGGCATCTTTTCGCTGCTCGTGTTAGTCCTTTACCTCTCCATCTGTATTTTTTTTAGATGTACTGTATCACTCCCTTTCTTTTGATGTCACTACTATGCCAGTGAGGCCTAGGCTGTGTTTAGGGAAGTGTGTTTGTGTTTTTAGAACAGTTTCAAAGTGCTCTTGAGAATGGAGCATCATTGTTGTCTCTGATTGGGTGTCATTGTTCTGCCGTTACAGTACTCTTTCTCTGCATTTGGGCTTATTTTGATGAGCCGCTGGGTGCTTGGACTTTCTCTCCTCCTCTCCCTCATTGTCACCATCCCCATTTCTGTCAAAGAGAGCAGAATAAAGCTCACTTGTTCCCCATCACCAAAGTTCCTTTGTTGCTATTGCCTCCTTTTCTCTTCTAATTTTATCATTTCTCTCTCCAGCTATCTCTGTGCACCTCTTTCTGTCCAGGGTTTCAATGTCTTTTCTTGCAATCCTGGCACTTTTCTTTGGCTAGATAAATGGTGATGTTTTGATCTATTTGGTGTGCGTCTCTAGGTTCAGATTTTCCCCAGTTCTCACCATATCTTTGCAAAATGGCCAGTTAGAAGTTAAACAAATGGCTTTGGTTTAATGTCGTCGGCTTGACAATTTGGTTATTTGAACTGCTGTATTGTTTGCAGAGATGATGTTTTATGGTGGAAACAATGTCATTCTGTCTAGGAATGATTATAGCAATTAATGGACAGTTGTTTTCCTTTTATGGCCTATAACCAATTGCAGCATTTAAAATATCACAGAATTGCAAGGTAATGTTTGAAAAGTTATTTTTGCTAATGATATATTCAAAAGTGTTATTAATTTTTTTTTTTTTCTAAAAAGATGTTGTAAGATTCCAAGGTAAATCAAATTGTAAAATGGAGGAAAGGGAGCTGAGCAGAATCTCTGTTGAATGGGTTAATGTGAGTCTGGATCAGGCCAGCTGCTGTTGTGTTGTAACGCTGTGAGTTGAGTCCTCCGTGTAGCAGCTGTTTCAGAAAATCTGCTCCAGGTATGTGAGCACATCATGCCGTGTTTTCCTGGCACATCAGTCCTGCTGGCAGAGGCTGAAGCAACGCTAATGGAGCATTATTGGTTCTTGGAGAAAAACAGCAGCTTCTTATATGTTCTATTTCTGGATTGTCATTACTGCAGTACACAGTCATGCATTGATTTGATTAGCAGTCACAAAGTGGGGATTAGGACATGGTTTCACTTGATAATGCACATACTGTTTAGACAATCTTTCTTAGCTAATGCACAGGAAAAACTGCACCTGGAACTGACCTAGTCTGAGTTACTCACCAATTGCCTGGTGACTTAATTAGAAACTGCAAGAAATTTGAGAACAATAGTCTGATGCTCACAGTTTTAAGAAATCAAAGACATACAGTCATGATGACTCAAGCGCTAACAACATTTACCGTGAAATGTTAATCTAAGATGCTGACGTTTTCTTTTTGTCTCAAGAACATCATATGTGTAAATATTTCTCACATTAAGCCAACAAAATGAACATTAAGCTTCACTGTTTGTCACAAATGTGAAGAAAAAATAAATAAATTGTGATGGGGACACATGTAAAAATAATATACAAAACCGTTCAAATGTATGAGGCTGGTAGGGAAAGTCTCTTTTGTCCACCAATGCTGCATCTATTTTGTCAAAAATAAGCAATGGTTCAACCAAAAATGAAAATTCTGTCATTTACTCACCCAGTTGTTCCAAACCTGTATGAATTTCTTTCTTTTGCTGAACACAAAAGAAGATATTTTGAATTGTATGGGTAACCAAATAGTTTCTGGTCCCCATTGACTTCCATGGTATTTTTTCTGGAAACCTTGATACGTTTTTGAAAAGAGAAATGATGAATAAAAAATGTACCTACCCCAAACATTTTATACTGTGTGTGTGTTTATTCTGCATATAACCACCTTCTTCTTTTGTGCAGGCTATAGATAAATACTGTCGAGTCAGCGGAGGTTTCTCTGGTGTTAAAGACGTCTACTCCTCCAACCCCACCTACGATGACGTCCAGCAAAGTTTCTTTCTGGCTGAAACTCTCAAGTAAAAGTCATTCCATTTGCTGATACACATAATGCGAGTACACTTTACTATTGTACATTTAACAATGTAATAATGATCATTTACTACTATAATGGTCAACATTACTATGATAGCACTGTGCCTGTTGGCTAAACAAAGTAGGATTTGCAGAGTCAATTGGAGTGGAAAGACAGCCAGTCATTACTGCAACCTGCTGGTGCCATTGAGACACTACAGATTCTGACAAATGTCTTTTGAATGGGATGCATCCGATCTGTGACCTAGTTTGGAACAGTATCAGGTTAATTCTATGATCCCTGCATGTGTGTGTTTTTGTAGGTATCTATATCTGCTTTTCTCTGGCGATGAGCTGCTGCCTCTTGAGAACTGGGTGTTCAACACGGAGGCCCACCCTCTGCCCGTCCTGCACCTGGGCAACATCACCCTGCCTGGCAGCGAGACCCAGCGGTAGAGCGGACGCACCGGGGGGCGCTCTCCCCCTCACTCGCCCCTTTTCTATACGCCTCCCTCCTTGTGAAAGACAGCAGCTGCTAGTGCAAAGGAGAGGAGAGAACTGTACCCACCAACCACTGTCTCCTCCTGGACTGTGAATCATGGGACTTCAGTGACCGGAGGAGACCGAACTCTCTTTATCTGTGTCTCTCATATATTCTCTGAAGGACAGACTGTCGGATTGATCATGTGCGTCTCTCTCTTGTGGCCGCTGGTCTGACACACACTGTACTCACATTTGCGGACATAAAGACCTTCTGAAATGGATGTGCATTTCTCACCAAGGAAGGATTTTAACAAGTTCGTTCTTTTTTTTCTTTTTCTTTTTTCCCCTCCAATTTGGCAGTGTTTCATGTCATCAGCTCAGCACTAAATCGCTTCAAAATGGTGGATAAATAGACCAGAGCCTTTCACTTCCTGAGTTGGGCTCCTGGAGACAGCAGATGTTGGATTTGACCACCTGTGAAATCTTTCTCCAGCTGAGGTTGAATTTAGGCCACAGGCACCCAGGGATGTTCTTTTCTCCGGGATTTCACTTCAAACAGTCTCCCCGATGTCTCTGTTAAGGTTAGCGAGTAAAAAACAGACATGTGCTGCTATCGAACAGCTGCTGCCTGTGAGACAGTCACCACCGTCATTCCAGAAACCTGCACTTTTCTGTGTCTCTCCATTCCTCTTTCTTTTCATCCTTTCTGAATGCTCAATTTCATTCATACTGCTTTCTGAAACATGGATCGGTTTTTGCCATATATTGAATCAGTAACACTTGAAGCAGCAGCAGCTGTAACTTGTGGAGAGACGTCGCAGTGCTTCAGATGCTTATTCTCACGGCCATCACCATTTGTTTTCAACTGTCAATGGTAATGGTCACTCTGTTAGACCAGACCAGATTTTTTCAACTGCAGAGTTTTACCACTAATCGTAGCCAACGAGATAGAGATTTATAAATATATATAAATATGGGGGTTAGGGTTCAGAAAATACACTGTGTGTGCTCTGTACAAAAAACCCAGAGTAAATGAAACAAAAAAAAAAAAAAACAGTGCAAAGATTTTGAATACAGTTGCATAATTACAAAGCCCATGATGTAGTATGTTTTAGGCTTGGGTATACTCCTAAACTGAGTTCAAAGACTTTCTTGTCATTCCTGTTTCTGTTCTTTAAAGTCAAACGCATATCTCTGAATATTTCATGTGAGTTTTAACATGACTTGTTCCGTGAATGTTTCTGTCCTGGGCTGTAAGCCCTGAGAACCGGTGGTGGCAGACAGAAACAGATTCCTGATATTAGATGATTCACTTCGAGTTTGATCAAACAGCTAATCATATTGAAGTTTTTTTATTATTATTATTATTGTTTTGTTTTTTTGGTTTGTTTTATTTGACCTTTAATGAATATTTATTCATTCTGTTGAGAAGACGTGCTCAGCCTTATGCTCTTCGATGTTTGTTTGTTTGTTGTAATCTTCTATCGTGTGAAATGGCACATCCGCAGAATATTTCATGTACTTGATCGGAGAAGGAAAAAATTATTATTTTCTCATGAAGAATCTGTTTGAGAATCAGTCTTTCAAAAAGACTTGAGCACCTCTGGGTGTCATCGAAGGGTATGTCTCTTTCTATCCTGTCGTTTCAGTTCTTCAGTTTCTAAACCACATCCTCTCCTCCCCTCTAGATGGCAGAAGTGGTGTCCCATTTTCTTTTTTCCCCAGTAACATGACTTTGACTAATAATGAGTGAAGCCCAGGTCAACAGTTTTCCCTGGTGCTGCTGGGTGGGTTTCGATAATGCTGTGTTCTGTATTTGTATTTTTACTGAACAAAAAAAAAAAAAAAAACAATAACTGTAAATATGTTTAAAATACCACACAAATTCAATAAAGATGTTACAAAAAGTGAATGGAATAAAACAAAAGCTTCCATTGTCAAGTCTTTTCTTACTGACTCATACGTCACGTATAACCTGCATTCAAATGAAGACGTTTGATGATATCAAGATGTATCAAGAAAATTGAAACCGTAAATTGAATTGAAAATCAAACCGTATGATGGATTTTGTCCAAAATTTGAGACATTTGTAAGATATAAACACTGCTAAACAAAAGTATGAGGTCAGTCATTTTTTCTAAAGGAATTAATACTTTATTATTAAATTGATAAAGTGACAGTAATGACACATTTACAAAAGATTTCTATTTCAAATAAATGCTTTTTTAAAAATGTATTCATAAAAAAAATCTGACTAATACATCACAGTTTTACAAAAAAAAACAAAAAACATTAAGCAGCAAACTGTTTTTAACATTGATAAGTGTTTATTGAGCAGAAAATCAGCATATTAAGTTTCTGTAGGATCATGCGATACTGAAAACTGGAATGATTCTGAAAATACTGCTTTACAATCACAGGAATAAATTACATTTTAAAAATGTTCAATTATAAATATTTCACGATGTCAGTTTTTATTGTACTTCTGAACAAATAAATGGAGCCTTGATGAGCAGAAGGGACTTCTTTCAAAAACCTTTTAGTGACCCCAAACTTTTTAACAGTAATGTAAATGTTTGAATGGAAACTACAGTTTCTATGAAATATTATTTATTGCATTACAACTTACAATATTTATATTTTTACATGTAATAATGTAAACATCATGTATATTGCAATACCTAAAGCTGTGGGAACCTTATGGATTTGTTAAATACTGTAAATTGTCTTTGTTCTTCTATTATTCTTCTAATACATCCTTTATATAGATTGAAAGTATTTACAGTTTGTACATTTCCATTATTTCAGTAACAATGTTAGTGCTTTCTATTTGTTTTAAATCCTTCATGCTCCTTTGCTCTTGGCAGCACACATTGATATTATAGGTCGTGGTGAACTGGTCCTGGGACATTACCCCTGCTCTCAGTATACACGTCATCCCCATTGCAAACAGTATTTCACACATGTGTGTTGTTGTTGTTTTCTCTGTTTAGCAGAAGCAGCAGATTTGAGGCCAATTTTTTTTTTCTGCCCTCTGTCATTGGTCTGATTGCAGCGTGACAGGACAGGATGGATGGGTGGCAAAAGAAGGAAGCAAAGGTCATGAGCTGGGTGTCATTTGCCATCTTTCAACAACCTGACATCCTGTTACCCCTCGCTATCATCTGCTCAACAGATGCTGAACGATGACTGATTTCTCTTTCCACATACAGTGGTGCCCAAAACTGAGACCACTGGTGGAAATTCTTATTTTTACATATATCCTACAATATTGAGTTTGCATTTATCATGATTTTGAAACACCTTAAAGGTGCAGCTTGGACACATCTTCAGTGAAGGACCTGGGGTCACAGGGTGTTTCGGGTCTTTGATCTTCAGACACCGTCACCTGGGGTAACCACCTTGAGGCTTTTTCTGCAGCCTCACTGATGTTTATGTTTATATATATTCTGAGGCATCTTGTGCTTCAGAATATATTTTTCAAGGTTGTGTATATATAGATTATTGGAGTAAGTTTTACTTACTAAAGTAGTAAGTAAAAAAAAATAGTAAGCAATTTCTTTGTAATTATTTGTGGAATTTAAATTAACTAAATATTGTTTCAAAGTAAATCTTACACCAAAATTTGTGCAGTGTAATTTAGGGTCATCTTAGGCCACAAATTTAACTTCTGCTCAGTGAGTGATAAGCTTGGAGAAACTGGCATGTTGCAAGTGCGCAGTAACACAAAAGCGCCAAGGTCACTGTGAACCAGGTAGGTCACTTGGCAACTTCTATTAATGATAGGAAACTGATTACCCGCCCAGAGAGAGAGAGAGGGGAGGGTGGAGATGTGCTGAGAGCTACAGTACCACTGGAGAAAAGAGAGATTTGACTTTCAGAAGAGCATAATAAGTTTGCAAACCCCTTGCTTAAAAAAACATAGTTATTTTTTTAAGGGGAATAATATTACCAATATCATTTGTCATTTTGTGCCGAGTTTGTTTCTGAATTATGGTATAGGCAAGATGATGTTTTTTATCATGCCTGATCTGACCTCATCACTGTTACTGACTGTATACACTGATGTGCCAAAACATGTCACAGTGAATATTGTTGATAATCTCCTAATAAGGCCACATACCAATTAAGGTCATGGTAGATTAAATGGTAGGCAAACAATCTGTTCTTGTAATCAACATGTTAGATGCAGGAGAAATAGGCAGAAATAACGATCTGAGAATTTTTTTCACAAGGGCCAAATTGTTATGACAAGATGACTGGGTCAGAATGTCTCTGAAATGAAAAGGTTTGTGGGTTGCTTTGTGTCAGAAGTGGTGAGAATTTACCAAGAGTGGTCGGAGGATTGAGAAACCGCAAAAGGCGACAGGGTGTTGGGCGCCCAAGGCTCATCGATGCACGAGGGCAACGAACTGGTCTGGTAAAATTTGAATGATGGTTAAGGGGAGAATGCGTCAACACTAAACACTGAACCACACTCTGCTGCGTAGCCACGGGCCAATCAGAGTGCCTTTGATGACTCCACCGGCGAATGTGCCGACAATGAGCACGCGAGTGTTGGAACTGGACCTCGGAGCAGAGGAAGAAGGTCACCTGGTCCGATGGGTCCTGTTTTCTTTTACATCACGTGGACTGCGTGATGTAAAATCTGAAGTTTCTTTAAACCCTGTGAGAAAAGTTGCCTGACATTGATCACACATTTTGAATAGTTAAATATGTGTAGTATTAGATTCAATGTTGTCAAAAATAAAGTTTAATTTTGAAGAGTTACATCAAGCAAATGTCACCCATTCGGTGGAATGGCCCATATGAGAAATGTCTCTGTGTCGGTCATCAAAACTGTTTGGTTATCACCATTCTTCAAAATATCTTCTTTCGTATTCCACTGAAGAAAGAATGTCACCCTGGGTGAGTACATGATGACAGAATTTTCCATTTCCCTTTAACTAGCTTCTATCTGCTGACAGATGAATTTGAGAGCCAGTTCTCAAGTATTAACCGAACGCCTCTCCCGAGGACCCCTCGTGTTTTTGTATTTCACAAGCTCTGAATTTTAATCAATAGATCCCAGAGGGTTGCTGATGTCACAGGAAGGAGAGGATTATGAATGTCATGTATGAGTCAGCGACCTGATAGATGGGGGAAAAACAATTGCGTGGACGTCCGCATACGTAGTGGAGAGTTTAATGTGTTAATGGCCAGTATGTGCGTGTGCGCGCCTCCTTCAGTGTGTTTAATGTGTTAATGGTAGCTGGTTAACCATCCGTAGCATGGACAGTGAGTCATTTCCACTTGGCTCTGGTCCCAGCTTCAGCAGGTGGCATTGCCCCTCCTTACAAACTAAAATGACATTCACCTTTGAACAAAAAACTGCTTAATTTCTGCTCAATTCAGCCCTCTCTGATGTTTATTTATTCTATAGATCCACCTGGGAATGAAGTGCTTGCTTAGCCTCATAAGACTCCATGTATTGTTAGATGTTTCTCAAAGGCTTTGAATGTGACATTTGGTGCTGTTTGTTCGATGATGCTGAAAGAAATCTTTGTTTGATGGCTGTGTGTTCTCGTGCTTTTAGAAAATCCAACGAAGGAATGACAGATCATGGTTCAGATCTTAGAAATTCAGAAGGATATATGGATTTAATGCATTAACCTTTTTTTATTGGTCTTATGAGTTAGAGTCATTGTTTATTTCTGAGCTCCATGTGTAAATGGTGACAAACTTTTGTCATGTAGCTTCCTGTGAATTCATAGAATAACTTGAGGTTATGACTCATGTACTTTTTTTCAGTTGTCGAAAAATAGTTAAGAAAAATCTTACTAAGAATAGGTTCACTAACCTGTTTGGGCAGATGTGGTCGGCATACTTTAGTTCTCTTGTTCATGCCTCATCCTTATTCGAATGCAAATGCATCAACCTTTTCGGAAGCATAGTGAATTTGAACACCTTTACATGCTTAAAAAAATATGGTTTAAAAAGGGGGGTTTCACAGCAATACCAGAAGAACCATTTTTGTTTCCCCAGGGAACAGTTCTTAAAATAACAATTTTATTGTTCTTCATGTGAAGACCATAAAGAACATTTTCTCACTGTAAAGAACATTTTGTGCCACAGATGCCAATTAAGAACCTTTATATGTAAGAGTGAGTGTATGAAGTAAAGGCTATAAGCTAAAATAAAACTTTGCATTGTTTTCATTGCTGTCAACATGTAATCGTCTGGGTAAGACATGGTGCGATGTTTCCCAATAACAATCTTTGTTTTTCATTGCTGTGTATGAATCAACTTGGGAATGACACTCCCATAATAAATGTAAGTGGCGCAGGGAAATAGCATTTTGTGTGTTTTTTTTTTTCCTTATCTTGTATAATTATGAGCAAGTCCTCTCTATTGACGTAATGTTAGATTAACACAAAACTGATAGGACAGTCCCTCGCATCCAGTTTCTAATTCTCTCTCCATTTCTCTCTCATTCTCTCTTTCTCAAGTCATTCACAAAACTGGAGTTTCCTCACATGCGATTCAGTCGTTTCCTGTTTTGCTTTCTCATATCATTTATACTCTCATCATAATTAACTCTTTCCCCGCCAAACACGGAATTTTCCGTGTTTAATGAAAAAACGCATCTGCGCCAAACACGGAATTTTCCGGGTATCCGTGTTTTAGGTGGTATACGGTAAGGAAGACCCACGCGCATGTCCTGAATGAGTGCGCAACTCTTTGTTTAGAGAAACAGATTGCAATCGTCTCAAACAGTGGAGTAGTGAGAATGTATCAGACAGACAATGCAGAGGTATATGGCTGAAGTACTGGAGGTTAATGGACTCGGAGTCCGATCACTCTTTATTTGATAATTCTGAATCTGATCGGGACGAAGTAGTCAGTGAGAGAGATGCACATGTTCATGCTAGCCATGGACGTGCCGCAGATAGATCGTATAATATTATGACACTATAATATGTATGTGTGTGTGCAGGCATTTATGTGTGGCTGTCTAAATATGAAGGTGTAATTGTCAAATTATTTCTCTCTTTGTGCACATTTACCACATTGTGTGTGTGTGTGTGTGTGTGTGTAGGCCTGTTTATTGTAATTCCAATTATTCATTATTCACAGGTAGAACACAGAGAGGCAGAGGCAGAAGTTTTATTGCAAAAGTTACATTTCCCTTACATCCTGGGAAATTTGATATATTTTACATTTATTTTATGTTTTTAATTTATTTTGGAAAGTTTTATATATGAAGGAAACAACATCTGAATGTATTCTGCTTTTAAATGCACTTGTTTGATAAAAACACCTTTTTCTCAGTTTTTTGTCCAAAATGTTGTGTTTTTGACAAAACCTACCTCTGTTCAAGAGGCAATAAAAAAAGAACAGATGAAGATAAAATAAAAACGTTTTTTTTGCCTAAAAGCAGAGGCTCAGATCTTTATTTTTATATATATCATCTTCATATATTCATGGAAGAAAATATTCAGCGGGGGCATTCAAATTTAGCGAAAATCGTCAAAAACCCTGGCGGTGGCTGGCAACTTTTTTTAAAAACGCTGGCGGGGAAAGAGTTAAAAAAGAAAAAGTATTTAGAAGGAAGCAAACAGACAGGAATATTCCTCCCTCGTATTTCCACTGGAGGCTGCCCTAGGTCTAATGATTTACTGAGAAGCATCAGCGATATGCAGTATGTGATGATGTTGCACTAGTATAGGGTTTCCACTTATTCTGTTTTACTCCCTTTAACACGCCATCCACAATTTCACTGACACACAACGTGGCTCATTTTGTATGGACCACTCAGTGACTGTCTCTGTTGGAGTGTCACACAAAAAAAAACTATTAATTAGTGTCTGTTTTTCTCACAGTTATGAAAAACACCACCGACAAAAGAGTGTGTGGTGGGTGGGTTATGTTTGTGAGGGCCAAATCTTTAAAAATGTCCACATTTGAAGTGGTCCTCAAAAATGATAAAGGCACATCAACTGTTTTGCTTGCTGCTGGTACTGACTCTATAGTAATATAAGCAGTTGTATGTGAGGGATAGGTTAGGTTAGCCCTAGGCTAACTAGCTATTTATAATCAATAGGTGATACATAATATGTGAATATTTCCAGTTATAGTGTAAGTTACCTGACAACATTCTTGAATATTCTAGGCTATAGAGAAAAAATGTCAGCTAGGTTTATCAAAAACATGTCTCATGAGACATTAGCAAATTATTTTAGAATTTTCACTCTGACAAAAAGTAGATTAGATTTAAATATTCCTGACACCCCAGCTTATCTGAGGCACTGTAGAAAAGAAACAAAGAAACAAACAAAAAATAATTATTTGATCAAACCCTAAACCTCAAGTTATTGTCAAATGTGTACTAGCCTACTAGCTACTCAAGCCTCAGCTACTCTGCCAAACCGGACGTCAAATTCGACATGTGCCTGTGGTCGCCTGGCAACACAAAAACCTCTTCAGCCAATCACAGGCTTGGACTGGCGCATTGATACAAGCGAATAGAACACCGTATGTTTTTGAATTCCATATAGAGCTTTTAGTCCATTGATGCTTTGTAGTGCGGAGCTCGGCTCTGGGTTATTGGTAAGTACGATGCAGATTGTTATTTATTTAGAATATTTGGTTGTTATTGAAAATAATCATTTGTATGTTTGAACCACGTGATGATGGCATGGCTTCAGAAATATAGTGCGCAGTGGAGGTGCGTAGTAGAGTCAGGTTGTTTTGTAGGCTGTTATAAGAGAGCGCCCATGTGTGTGCTCATCAGAAATCTAGCGTCTGACGACTGAACAGATGGATGGAGGTGCTGCTGTTTCTAAACCTTATTTGACATCCATTTTTTTGTGCCGACCACGTTGCTGAGAACTTCTGGTGGATTTCTTGAGAACAGTAGGTGTAGTTATACTTCATAACCGCGTTGGCTCGGTGTGATTTGGATGCAGTCGTAAAATTTATTTTACTTTGAGTTTAATACCGCAGTTAACGTTATATTGGTTTGGTTGGTTTGAACGGTGTCCTCAAGCAGATTGTGGCTTTTTCGATCTCACGTGCGCTTTGGATCAAACGATTGGTTTTCATTTATGAGTAAAGATCTCGTTTTGATTCAAGTTGCTTAAGTTATGCATTGCATTTCGAACATTGTAGTACGCACGTTTTACTTGCTTACGTTGCACATAAACTTTAGTCATAACTAACGTTATATTTATCGTGAGTTCGCGTGATGAGTGCCATGGATCAAAACATCTTATTGTAATTTTCATCATAGTTGGAACCAATCCAAAAGGAATCAGGCGTGTAATTTCTTCTATTATTCCAACAAAATGGAGAAACATTTCGTTTTCAAGGCAATTGTGGTTACCAAACAGAATAAAATTCCCTGCAAGACACCAATGAGAATTAAAAAATTGTTCTAAAGATTAAGACAAAACATGGTTACACCATTGTATCTTGTAGGGACCATATATATAAAAAAAAACTTTTTTTTTAAGGCTACCCACTTTTGTATTTATGTATTTATTTGGTTCCATTTTGCATATTTTATATTGTTCTGATCGTTTTAAAATTATGATGGGAATCCATTCACATTCTGTGTTGTTTGGCTCAACCTTGTCAGAGTGTCATTCATAATTTATCAATTGCATTACATTACATTTTGGTTTACATGAATTATTACTGCTCTTTTGGGATTTGTTTGGATTTTTTTTTTTTTTTTTTTAAATTGGAATCCTGATGAATTAGTTGAGGAGCAGCTGAGTGTCACCCATTATAAATGCTTTAGTTCTGTATTTGTTTGGGCTTCTGGAAAGCCTGAGAATCATTGTTAGCTTTTCTGTTATAGAGTGGTGATCCTGTTAGATGTGTAACTTCTCTTAAGGCTCATTATTCCAATGAAATGTGAACTATCTAGATGGTTTAAGAGATTTTAGAAAATTGAAAATCAGTGAAATTATTTTTCCACTTGTCGTAGGAAACCGCATAGATGGCAAACATGGCCTCAGCCTCATCCAGCAGCGAAAGTGAGTCGCAAAGTGTGCTTTCCTGGGAGCAAGTGAGCCGCTTGAACGATGTGCTGACAGAGGTTGTGCCCGTCCACGGACGTGGCAACTTTCCCACCCTGGAGGTCCGGCTAAAGGATATCATACAGATGGTGAGAAGCCGTCTGGAGCTGAGTGGTATTACAGTCAAAGATGTGCGTCTGAACGATCCACTGCTAGCCATGTACTGGTAAGACATAGGCTGGAGCTACAAAAGACCTGGACATCATCTTCAGGGTAGACCTTCCTCGGGAAGAGGAGTTCCAGCTCATCAAAGATGTGGTTCTAAGCACTTTGTTAGACTTTCTGCCTGAGGGGGTGAACAAAGAGAAGATCACTCCTATGACTCTGAAAGAGGCCTACGTCCAGAAGCTGGTCAAAGTCTACACTGAGCAGGACCGCTGGTCCCTCATCTCTCTGTCCAATAACAATGGCCGCAATGTGGAACTTAAGTTTGTGGATTCAATCCGGAGACAGTTCGAGTTCAGCGTGGACTCCTTCCAGATCATTTTGGACTCTGTGCTGTCGTACTATGACTTTTCAGAAAACGCCATGTCTCGGCACTTCCATCCTACCGTGGTCGGGGAGAGCGTGTACGGTGACTTCGCCATGGCTCTGGACCACCTCAGGAACAAAAAGATTGCCACCAAACGGCCAGAGGAGATCCGTGGAGGTGGTTTGCTCAAATACTGCAACCTCCTGGTGAGGGATTTTAGGCCCACGGACGAAGACGAGTTTAAGGCCCTGGAGCGCTATATGTGCTCCCGTTTCTTCATTGACTTTCCTGACATTGGTGAGCAACAGCGCAAACTGGAGGCTTATTTGCAAAGCCACTTTGTCGGTGAGGAGAAGAACAAGTACAACTACCTCATGATCCTGCGGCGGGTTGTGAACGAGAGCACAGTGTGTCTCATGGGACACGAGAGGCGCCAGACGCTCAACCTCATCTCACTGACGGCGTTTCGGGTGCTCGCCGAGCAGAATGCTATACCTGATGCGTCCAACGTCACCTGTTACTACCAGCCGGCTCCGTACGTCAGAGACCTGAACTTCAACGACTACTATGTGGCCTCTTGTAACCAGTCCATTCCAACTTGGTTGCCTTGTAACTAAGACAAATGATTCTTGTTCAACAACAAAATCCATGAGTTGGCTAGAAAAGCTGGATTTTTGGCCATAAGGGATGTTTCCCTCTGTAGGCATAAAGGACTTTAAAATGACAAGTGTTTCCTTTCCTTTTCTTTTTTTTTTCCTTTCTTTTAATTCCTTCTCCGCAGAGGTGCCAAGATGTTTTTGATTCAAAGTGATATATTTTAGCGAATGAATTAAACTTTTTTTTTTTTTCTTCCCCCTTAATATTCTAAAGTTTCAGATTTGTTTGCTCTCATCGCTGTCCTTGCTCTGAGAGATTTTTTTTTTTCCATGTTGAAAAGAAACAATTCCCACAGTGCCTTAATATATTGTTACCTCTAAAAATGAAGGAAATGCACATTGGGACACAATTATATTTTTCCTGTGATACAAAATAAAGGCCAAAAAAATTAAAAATGTTCTTAGAAATTGAGAGAGAAAAAAAAATAAAAAAATTGAGAGAAAAAAAAATATATGAAAAATGTGAGCACAGGTGAAATAGGTATTTTAGGTCTCAAGTTATCAGGAGATTTTGATTTTTTTTTTTTTTTTACATTAGTGGGCAGCTAAAGTTCTTTTTGTTATCATGAATAGAAATGTGAACAGAATCATGTTGAAGTATTCATAGCAATGCGCTTCAGTTTGCTGTGTGAATGCATACAGATGACTTGTGTTCTACTGTACATTTTGGAGAAGTTGTGCAGTTTGTAAACGTGTTCAGTCTTACTAGTTACATCCAGGGTGAGAAATTGAAATTGCTTTCAGCTCTTCCCATAGAGCAGAGAGAGCAGTAAAGTAATTTTAATGAACTAGATTAATAAGGAACCTTGGATCTAGTGGTTTAATCTTCCCTTCATATCTCATCAACTTCGTGTACATGTTTAAGTGGGACAGAGAGGTCATGGTTGTCCATACAAGGATCAACTGTTGGATGGTGGGTCCTCCTGAGCTTTTTGCAGCCATTACCAGACTTGGCGTTGCTGTGTGTAACAAGACCTCCAGCTAACAGCCTAGCCAAATAGTGTCACAGTGCTCTAAAATTATCCCTTCCTGAACCTCTCGGGATGTGCCTTGAATGGACAGCGTGTGGGATGGAATTTCTAGTGGGGCGAATGTCTTTCCTGTGCTTCTGATTCGCGTCACTGTAGATGACACTGTAGATGTGAATGCTAGTATGTCACAAGGCCTTTTCTGGTAGTTGAGGTGTTGGAGGGTTCACTGCTGTAACCGGGGTATATACCAATGCTCAGTCAAATGGATGTAAAACACATTGGTGTGGATTTCTTTCCAGGTTTGGATCTAATTGATTTTGCTGGGGTTGCTGCTCTTGATCTTTATTAGGCTTCAGTCTCCTGTCTTTGTCCTTTGTCAGTGAATTTGATGTTATGGCTTCAAGGAACTTTGTAACGATCAGTTGGGTAAAATCAATTCCATGCTCTATGTAAGTTAGACATTATTAAATTGTGACTGTCTATTCTTGTCCATTACCCCCCCCCACCAATCATGCTCACGTGTAGTTCCTCTTTTGACAGTCATCCATTCAGATAACTCTAGTACTCCACTAGCTACTGTTACGTAATGGCTGACAGCTGTCCACTGCCCCTCAGGTTCCCTCTTCGTCTCTGCTCACGTGCTTCAGCTTGTACAAGCACATGCACGAGATAACCATGAGAGCCACGTTCCTTCTCTTATCAGCCGTCACAGACTTCTAGCGTAACGAGAAGGGTCACATAGCCTCCCTTTCTGTGGGTCACACCCCAAAGTGTATTAAGCTGAAATGGATTTTACTCTTATGTTTTTTGGGGTTTTTTTGCTTTTTTTTTTTTTTTTGGCCTGTACACCTTCGTAAAATTATTTTGACATGCAGACTTTGGGCCATTGTTTGAACCAGCAACACAGCACATACAGTATGTGCCTTTTTTTGTGGTCACTCGTTTGGGTTTAGCTTATAACTTTATGCAATATGCATGTAACAACCTTGTAGCTCAGTCCTCTGGTTTCAAAACAATTTGGTTCCATTAAATACAGGTTAAGGATGATGAATGACATGGGCAACTAAGAATTCAAAGGTTTTTTATTTATTTATTTATTTTTTTTTCATTTAGTGCCAGTTATCGAGTATCAAGTCGTCCTTTGAGTAGTTGTCTGGTCATTCCAGTTGTTCTCATTGCTTTGGTTAGTCATCCTCCTAACCAAAGCAAGTACTGTGCACGGCACAGCGTTTTCAAAATCTCAAAGCCCAAATTGTTAAATACCCATTTCATTAAATGCACTTTATAGGCCTTTTCATACTCCAAAGCCCTGTGAACACACTACAAGGTTTTTTTTTTTTTTTTTTTTTTTTTTTTGGTTGTCTCAGGGACATAAAGGGCTACAGTCTTGATGGTAACAACTTATGTTCAGCAAAGTAAAAGATGAACTGTTTGAAATGCTTTGTCTTACAACTGAGATTAAGTAAAATGTCAGCACACCAGGAACTAGTACTTCTGTTTCAGAACTGGTTTCCCCCTCCTTTTTGCTGTATAAAGGGCACTTGTTTGATAGATGTTGGCCAACATAAATATCACCTTAATCTGTACTTTATTGATCATGTGTATTACAGTCTAAAAAAAGCATTTGTTTTAGTTATTTTTATCTTGTGCAGATGTACTTCATAGATAAGGCATGGTGTGATGAGGCTTGGTTTATTTCTGTTTAAAGTCTGTGTACAGTAGGCCTATGTTTCATTGGAAAGGGAGTGTTGAATGGGAAAACATGCTTTTGTGTGAATTGAATTCATAAGGTGTTCTTTTATTTTCTTTGTCCCTCTGTCTGCTGTAATTCCATATTCCCAGTGTTACCCTTTATTCATTGACAAGGAGTTGGAGCATATGTTACCACTCTGATTGCATCTGTAACTGTGTGTGTGCAGGGGAGCTTAATTGATTGGATATGCTTGTCTAAAGTGCCAGCCTGATGATTGAGACCTTTTTGAAGCCCTGTTGCAAGTGGAGTTGTGGATTTCAGCACTTTTTTTGTCATGTTTGTCTAAAGAGATGCTAATGATTGTGAGTTTAAAAAAAGTGAAAAATGGAAATCGCACTATTATTTTGAAGTAGTTATGTCGGCTCTCTGATGTCGGCGTGGTGATTTATGATGTAGATTCATTATGCCATTTTGTTTCAAAGCACTTTTACCTCACTATAATTTTCCTTTGGATGGAATTGAGAATAAGGAAAATGTGTATCAATGGGAAAAAATAAAGTATTGAAAGCCCATTCCTTCTCATGCTCTTTTTCTTTGAAAGTAAAGTTTTTGAAAATGATAGTGTTCTACAAGTAAAGTCTATCTGAATAAGTTGGTTTTTAAATTCTTGCCTGAACTAAGTAAATTCTATATTAGTACTCAATTTAAGCTTATTAAGTTGCTAAAAATAAAACATGGGCAACTTTGTGATGCTGGTGTTCCCATCATGCACTGGGGTGTGAATAATGTAGTTTAATTTCAGTTTCCCAACTGTATTTACACTGTTTCATCATTGCTTTTGTTAGATTTAGTAATGTGCTGTATTGTGACATTTTGCTATACATTTTCTACACAATTCATTCATAATCAAATGATCCAATGAAAGTGAACATTATTGTGTACCAATTGTGAGAGCTGTGTTTGAGTGGGTTCCACATTGTTATGTAGGTATGTTGTCAGAACATCCAAGTAATTTAAAGTAGCGTAAAGCATACACTTTAAACGCATGGTTTAATTCAGTGTTCTATTATAATAAAATGTACTTGAAACAGTATTGCAAAGTAAACTTCAAAAAGTATAAATTACTCAAACTTAGTTAAAAATTGTTTATTTTCTTTGTTAATCTTACTTAACTTGGTTAAATACATTTTACTTAATTCCATATGTGAAATATGCTTCTAAAAACTTGCGAAAGAAATTAAGTATTTGCTGTTTGAACTGGAGGGACACTTTATTACAGTGTTTTCTTGTAATGGCGGAGACTGATAGTTTCAAGTGTTTTGAATGATCAGTGTTCACTGAGGTGTTTATTCCCAAGGGCTCTTTGGCCCATGTGGTGTTCATCTCTGCTGCCCTTAAAAGCACAAGTATGAATCAGCAGTCTCTGCTGCAGACTGGAGCTGCTCTCTGGCTGATATTCATAGTCCTGATCTATATCAGTCTCAGTGGGCTGAACATTTAAAGGATTGGTTGCACGTTTTTTTTTTTTTATTATTATTATTTATTTTTTTGTACATGATGTGCTAGGCTAAATGAAACATGTTTATCACCTATTCTTTGACATGTCTCCATTTACCTCGAGATTTGCCCTGGTTAACAAGAAGCTTGACATAAAAATGTAGCACAAGGGTTTTGAGCTTTAAAACTTATCTAAGCGTGTTGTGAAATTCCCTAATCGGTTTCTTCTCTTGCGTTACATTTTCAATAAGCACACTGTAAATGCTTCCAGGTGTTCTAATGGCTATTTTAGGCCTAATGCCTAATGTCCTGCGTTCTGATGGCTAATGTTCTAATTTAAGAATTGTATTATAATTTGTTTTAAATGCATACTTTTTTATAATATGAACAAATTTGTTTTTATATATATGAAATAAAATAGAAACATTTGTAAATGTAATTGTTTTAGCACAACGTGTTTATACTTATTCATTTTAATATATTTATAAAAGTGGCAATGTTCATCAACTTTCATTTAAAATGTTAGTTTAAATTGATTTGATAATTTAGACAAATACTTGAATAACCGGTGACGGACAAATCAGAATACCAGTGAAAGAAATGTATCTTTATTGATTTAAAGGAAAAACAATTCTATGACTTATATACAAGAATATAAATAAAATATTTACATGTTTAATTGCCAATATTTTAATTGAACATATGTCATAAAAAACATTGTGAAATCAATTTTTTTTATGATTTCACTCAACCTATAGGTTTCAATGAAAGTGAATATCTAATTCATGGAAATGATCATAATCTAATTAAGTAATCTACATTTATACAAAAAATATATACCAATCCTAGTATTGGTTCCACTGTTGTTAGTTAACATGCCACTTGTTTGGGGAAAATTCTGTTCGTAACATTTCTATGGTTGCGTTTAATTTTGCGTGTTAACACTGTTGTGGGAGGAATCTTTTTATAGTTCACGTGGTAACATCTGGAGCTCTCCCATATTCCACACTCAAAAAAAAAGGTAAAAACATGCAGGTGTGTAAGGGCTCAGGACAGTTACTGCATGTTCACACTAGGCTGCATGTGAAATCGTATATTTCCTAAATACACTGTAAAAAAATATTGTTGGTTTAACTTAAATTAAGTAAACTGGTTGCCTTAAAAATTTAAGTTGATTGAACTGGAAAAACTAAGTTAATACAATGAAGGAGATTGATTTAATCATCAGAAACTCAAAGTAATAAGTTATCTGAACTAAATAAATTATTTAAGTTGATTTGACAAAATAAAAAAAAATGTTGTGATATCTTGAATATATATATATATATATATATATATATATATATATATTACAGTGTAGTAGGCGAAACGGTATATGTGGCATGTCTGAATTCACAGTAAAAGGATAGGCAAAAAAGTACCCGGATGACCTACTGAGATTCTGAAGTGTGCATATGAATAACTGATGTTGGTATGATGATGAGAACATGTAGTACGTACAGATAATATACTATATTGAATATACTTTTTTTTTAGTGGTGGTGAAGTTTATTCAAAATCAGTAGCCTTCCTACCGAGGAGTGAATTTGGGCGCAGCCTAATTTCCAATGTTCTGTTACTGGAGGCCACTGGGAAAACAATAATGAGTGAAAATAGCTGGCCAACAATGACTGATTTCTGGAATAGTGCTGATAGAAACATGTAGAGGGAAACAATGAAAGCACAGCACACAGCACAATCTTTACAGCACGGTACAATATCTAGAGAATCCTCCCTCTCCATTCTCTTCAGTACTATCATTTATAAGGGGCATTCGACTGCGCAGAGAACAGCATTTTTGTGTTGTATAAAACATGTTTCTGTTATGCTGGGGAGAGCATGTGTTTCTCCACAACTTGTATGCCTCTTGTCAGATCAACTTTTAATTAAGTCAAGTCAAGTCACATTTATAACGCTTTTCACAATACAGATTGTATCAAAGCAGCTTCACAGTCATAACATGAAAGTAGTACAACACAGATCAGTAATTTTGTTAAATATTAAATATTAAATAACCCCAACTAAGCAAGCCAAAAGCAAGGCGACAGTGGCAAGGAACCAAAACTCCATCAGATTGGATGGAGAAAAAACCTTGGGAGAACCCAGGCTCAGTCGGGGGCCAGTTCTCCTCTGGCTTACATTCATATTGTTTATATATAAATATTAAATATAAATAATATTGTTTATGTATAAAACGGCACCATAACATATCGCAGGCGTTGAGTCGTCTCTTTAATTAAAATTAGTCCTAAATTTTGTACAAGACTATAAAAGATGAATACTGAGACTTTGCTCCCACAAAGTTACTAATCAAACTGCTGCTAAGTTGAGAGTTGTTTTCAGAACAGACTGCAATTTAGAGGCAAAATGAAGATAATAGTTCTATAATTTGTAAGTGGAACAATGAAAACGTCTGTTTCCCAGATTATAAATCGTATGTGGTTCATATATAATGTTTGTAATGGTCACAAGTTACAACTAGTGTGTGTCAGGGACAGTGAAAAGAAAAAAATAAACACATGACGTCCTCTTTGTGATATGTGGAGCTGTATCTGTGAAAAAGATTCTCCTGTAAAACTGTAGAGGTTCACATGGGTTCAGCATGATACTTTAGGTGAAAGCAGCAAACTTATCAATCCTCTGAGAAATCAAGCAGCTTAAGCAAACTGTCTTTCCTGGCCAGGAAATGGGCAGGCTGCTCAAACACTAACTGCCTGCATCAACATCTTTCAAGAGGTGCCATTTATAGGTATTCAAGGTCCCGAGAAACAGGTGAGAGATGTAGGAAGGGATGCCAGATGTTCTTGTGGCTGAAACAGAGAGAATGAGAAATGTGGGGTGGGGTAAGGGGGAGTACTCTAAACTAAAGCTGGCTGGGTATTTGACCTTGTGTGTAGCATTTCTCAGAAACAATCATATCTCAGAAACAAACATATTACACCTCAGTAAGTTCCTTTGCACCTCCCCCTGGTTTGATGGTGTTCAGCCGCAACCTCAAGCTCCACACACACTCTGTTGGTCACACAACCCAAGCTGTCTTCAAGACTTACTGAGCAAGACTGACTTTGCACCTGTTGCATGTGATTGTCTTCAATGACAATTTTTTCTATGTTAAAGTATGTGCTTGTGAAATTGACAAGTCTATAATAATAAACTTCTCAACGTTCTGCAATTTTTGTATGTTATAGGGGAGACCAGGGCAAATGCAAATGACCATTAGATTAATGCATGCTTTCAAACATTGTTCTTAAATTTGTTAACTCTAACAAAAATGTACATTTATTTTTGTATCATTTATATAGGCCTAATGCTTTTTGTTAACTTATATTTTTGCTGCTTCATGACTTTAATTAATTTTGTTTGTTTCGCTGAAAAGCCATTTATAGGCTTTTTAATAGTTCAGTCAGTGATCACCTTTAGCCTACGGTAACCTTTATCTTTTCCTCTCGGCATTAACAGTGGAAATATTCAGTTTCTGCCAAGACTTCAAGATATGCCTAAACTTACTTTCAGAAATAAACTGAAATTAGATATATATCAAGCTATTCACTGGATTAAGTGTTAATGGTTATATAGGAACATTTGCAGTATTCGATTAAAATAGTAATAATTTGTTAAACCCCATGATGGTTTCAAAATTTGGGAAAAGTTGTAATATAATCTGTTGATTGTAAACCAAAAAATACCAAAAAAATATCCATAAGCCTATTTTTGTTAAATAAATAAAGTTGTCTAGAGGCTACTGATAAAATAGGCCTACTCAACAGAGTCCTGTATGCAGCCACTTGACATGTTTCTTGCTGCAGGCATGGAAGGAAAACAAAACAATTTCCCAAACCTCTGGGTTTATTTAATTTGCTTCGATTTTGTGCTCTTACAACCTTAGACCCCTTATTAATGTCAGTCAGTTAATGACTTTTGTTTGCTTTGTCATCATCACTTTCATGAAGTTTCCTCATCTTGCTCTCGCATTTCAAACAAACATCTTTGCGCCAAAACGTTCCTCGCGTGAACAGTCATTTCCCAGAAACATTATAGGCAGAACTCTACAATAAATGGATCCGTGTAAACAATGTAGCCTACTATTCTACATTATGAGGCAACTAACCAGAAATGTATGTGTACTGCTGCCCCCCACTGAGCAGCAGTGACACTCGCAGCGGTGACCCGCTCCTGCCCTCTACGACAGCAGGACAAGAGCACAATAAGCAGATGCTCTGCTAATCAATGCCACATTTCCAGTTCCAGCAATGATAAAAGAAACAGAACTAGCATCTGATCTATGTTCAATCGCCATATTAATCACTCTGCTGCAATCAATCAGTTTTATTTCCTTCTGCCTAAACCTTATCGTTTCAGTGCTATTTGGATCGCTCGTTGCGCGTTTGTTAGTGCAATAATGAGAAATTTGGATGTCAGCAAACATTGTGATAAAGAAAATAACTATGAGCTCATAATTTACATGCAAAGCCCTATGCTATAAATTGATAGTTCACCCGAAACTGAATAAATAAAGAAATACATAAATATTTGTCCTCATCACAGAAGAAAGCAAGTCATAGGCTACCAGTTTTAAACGACACGAAGAGAAGTAGCCTATATTTTTACATTTTGAGTGGATTTTCCCTTTAGCATTTTAGACAGGCTTCCAAAATGATTGAAAAACACCGTGGACAGAATGAAAATGAATCTAAACTCACTTTCAATTGCTTTTATGTCTATTAGCCTATATCTTACCATGTAATTATTTGTATGTGCATAAAAAGATTTAAAAACTGAGACATAATTAGCCTGCGTGTTATAGTGCTAAACTGTTAGTGTCTTACAGACTGATGTGCAATAATTGGATATGTTTCATTGTAAAAGCATGAAAAACACTTTCCAAAAAAAGATCTGTAATGCTGATTTGGATTTTTACAAAATTATCTTTGAAATACACGATCATGAAAAAAAGGATGTTTCTTTTTTTTAATCTGAATTATTAGAACTCATGATTAGTGCATTTTATAAAAAGACTGCTGCAAGGAGGGTTATTAAGGACAGCTCATGTGAGACGTCAAACTAGCCAATGATGATGAGAAGCAGTGTAATGTCTTCATTTCCCAGATACACCTGCTGATTCCTGATGTTGTTGTCATACTCATTCTGAGTCACAGTAAAAAGCCAAAGCAATCTTATCCAGGTGTTACAGTCTAGAGCTTTGTTGACCCCCTCAGACATGGTGAGAGCTCTGTTAAAGAATCATGCTTCATTTTCCTCACCACATGTGCCACACGGAGAGAGACACATGGCACTCTGCTGGATTGCTGCTTTACCAGCAGTGCTTACATGATTAAAAACAAACAGCATGACTGAAGTAGGCTATACAATGCGATATTTGACCAATCCCACTGAGAATATATGGATGGACTGGACATGAAAAGGGCTGTCCACTACTAGACTAGACACGAGATGGGAAGGAATTGACGTGGCCAGATATGCAAAGGTGATGTTTTCACAGACTCAAGGTTGTATACTGCCTTGAGGCCTGCATGGGAAAACGATTGTGAAAAATATTTTGTTGTTTTCTAGAACTGATCAATTTTGACTTAAATCCTGTAATACAGTTTTTTTTTTTTGTTCAAAACAAGAATCTAATTAGTATTAAAAGAGCCCATCTGTCGGATAAAATATGCATCCAGACGATCCAGACAAAACCGACAAAACTACCGCTTTCCCACAACCCACAAAATTATTTTGCATCCCATGCAAGTCTTTGGGGATGCAAAATAATTGTTCTCTTACGAGAGGTTCTCTCGTATTCCGTAAGCGAGCTTACGCTACGGGAAATATTCATCTTTTCTGAGAAGGTGAAGCCAAAAAATTATCCAATAATTTGCATCCATTGTCAACGCAGTTCAACTGCAACAGACCATGAGCGGGCTAGCTAGCAGCTCATTGGTTCGCTCAGGGAGAACTGCTACAGCCTATGGGAGAACTTGGCTGAACTCGCGGCCAATGAGAAGCCGATACGCTCTCATTGCGTCAAAGCCCGCCAAAAAGGGCGTGGCTCGAGTGTATAAATATGCGAGATCCCCCACTATTTAACTGATTTCTCATCGCTTCAGCGAATCTACACGCTTTTGCTGTCTAGAGAAGAAGTTGAGAAGGCATCTCTGACGAGCATCTGGAGTATGAGAACGCCGGCCGACTTCAGCCGTCCTGCAAGCTACCGTCATCCTAAAATGGTATGCTTCTTCCTGGCATACTCTATATCTAAAAGAGCGCGAGCGTCTTTTTCAAGATGCCTCGCAATCTCCTGAGGTTCTCGCCGGAGCATCTGGAGTCTGAGGAGGCCAGCCGTCTTCGCCGCCTTGAGCCGTCCTGCAAGCTAGTGCCAGCCGACGACAGTATTTGCCTTTGGTTACTCTGTATGTAAAAGAGCGCGAGCGTCTTTTTCAAGATGCTTCGCAATTTCCTGAGGTTCTCGCCGGAGTATCTGGAGTCTGAGGAGGCCGGCCGACTTGAGCCGTCCTGCAAGCTAGCGCCAGCCGACGACAGTATTTGTCTTTGGTTACTCTGTATGTAAAAGAGCGCGAGCGTCTTTTTTAAGATGCTTCGCATTTCCTGTGGTTCTGCATGTAAAAGAGAATTTCCCGCTTGCGAGCGTCAAAACGCCGTTTTCACGGCGACTCAGAGAAATCCCAAAAAGAGCATAATGTCCTCGTGTGTAGAAAATGTGCCCACAATCCTTTGTTCACCCATACACAAAAGCACCACATGTTCCATGTGTCTCCCAGGGCCCACCTCCAAAGAGCGGACACAGCCCGCTCGAGTGTCAGAGTGCATAAATGCGCCCACGAGCGTCCCCTCTCTGCCCGCTCTGTTACCTTCTGTTACACCGCGCATAAACTCTCTGAGTGTAAGTCCCGTTGCCACAAACGCTCTAAGCGCCCCCACACACTGTTCACACACTGCTGAAGAAGCGCGGATTATCCGTGTTGAATATTGGTGACCTTGAATGTGCTCTTATTATGTATATTGACTAAGGGAGTGTGAGTCTAAGGGGTGTGGTTTGTTCATTATGTTCTTCAGGTGTTGCAATTTAATAAATGACTGCATGCTCGTGTGTGAGTGTGCGCGACAGTCAAACGAAATCTGATGGCTACGTGAGTTTCTTCATCCGTCATGTGTTTAGCCGGTTTTCTACCCTTTATGTTATGATGGCAAAGTCAACAGGTTATGGGCCCAGGAAGGAGTTTGGAAGCCGGTGGAACCGTTTATGTTTTGACGGGGATGAGAAAAATTATGAACTGTGGGAAACTAACTTTCTGGCGCACCTGCGTCAGCTCGGTTTAAAGAGCACCATACTGAGTGAACCTGATGATGACGAGGAAGAAGAAGACGCGGAGAAAAATGAGGACGCGTATGCAGAACTGATTCAGTTGTTGGATGATAAAAGCCTTTCCCTTGTGATGAGAGATGCAGCGGATGATGGAAGAAAGGCGTTAAAGATTCTGAGAGAACACTATGCTGGTACAGGGAAACCACGAGTGATCAGCTTATACACAGAGCTTACATCTCTTCAGAAAGCTGTCAATGAGAGCGTCACAGATTATGTAATTCGCGCAGAGACCGCTATTACAGCTTTGAGAAATGCGGAAGAGACTTTAAGTGATGGCTTGTTGATTGCAATGGTTCTGACGGGCTTACCGGACTCTTTTAAGCCAGGGGTGCCCAACCCTGCTCCTGGCGATCGACTGTCCTGCACAGTTCATCTCCAACCCCAATCAAACACACCTGAATGTGATCCTAAAGACCTTAATTGGCTACTTCAGGTGTGTTTGATTAGGGTTTGAGATGAACTGTGCAGGACAGTCGATCGCCAGGAGCAGGATTGGGCACCCCTGGTTTAAGCCCTTTTCCATTCACATAACCCAAAGTGATGAAACGATAACTTTCACAGAGTTCAAAACAAAGCTGAGGAGTTATGAGAGCACAGCAAAGTTTAGTGCTGCTTGCTCAGAGGATGACCGTGTGATGAAGGTGAAAGCAAGAGACGGGTGGGATACGAAATTGACCTGTTTTAACTGCGGACAGAAGGGACATAAGGCTGTGGAGTGCATTTCTACTACGAGTGAGAATCGAGAACAGCGACAGTGGTGTAATTTTTGTAAAAGTTTCACGCACAGGAATGTAAATTGCAAGTGGAGAAAGCGGGACAACGTGAAACAGGTGATTGATGAGGAGGACCACACTTTTGCTTTTAAGGTGGGCCAAGTGGATGCCGTCATGGCCAGCGGGGTGAAGGAAAAAGGTCTCATGGTTGATACAGGAGCAACGTCGCATGTCATCCGGGACATTACACAGTTCAAGGACTTTGATAAAAGTTTTGAGCCACATAAGCACATCTTAGAGCTGGCTGATGGAGAGAGGACCAGCGGTATCGCCCTGAGGAAAGGTACGGCCCAAGTTCGCCTGAGAGACAACAATGGTCAAGTGGTGGACACGATGCTGATGGGGGCGCTGTTCGTCCCTCTTTTCCACAGGACATCTCTTCAGTCAAGGCAGCGACGTCCCAGGGAGCGACGGTCATTTTTAAAGAAGGTCAGAACAGACTTGTTCATAAGAACGGTGTGACATTTGACATTCAGGTGTATGATAGACTGTTCTATTTAAGCACGGTCGCAGATGATGTTGATCAATGTCATGTATGTTACGATATTCACACATGGCATGAAATTCTTGGTCACTGTAATTATGAGGATGTGTTGAAGCTGGAAAATGTTACAAAGGGGATGAAAATTAAAGGTAAAACGGAAATGTCTAATTTAAAATGTGAAGTGTGCATACAAGGGAAATTTGTTCAGAGCAGGAACAGGGAGGCAGATGAAAAAGCAAAAGTTCCCCTTGGACTTGTGCACACAGATTTAGCTGGACCTATGGAACCGGTAGCAAAAGATGGGTTCAGATATATCTTGGCATTTACTGATGACTATTCAGGTGCAATCTTTACATATTTTTTGAGAGCAAAGAGTGATACAGTCAAAGGAACAGAGAAGTTCATTGCTGATGTTTCACCTTATGGTAAAATTAAATGTATGAGATCTGATAATGGCACCGAATTTACATCCAGGGAATTTCAGACCCTGCTCAGTAAAAATGCAATTAGACACGAGACCTCAGCTCCCTATTCACCCCATCAGAATGGAACCGCTGAGAGGAGCTGGAGAACTTTGCTTGACATGGCGAGGTGTATGTTAATCCAGAGTAGCTTGCCAAAAATGTTATGGACGTATGCAATCCAGACTGCAGCTGTTATTCGCAACAGATGTTATAACAGACGTGTAGAACAGACCCCATACTATATGCTGACTGGAAAGAAGCCTGATCTTTCAAGAATGAGAATATTTGGGTCAGAGTGTTATGCATACAAACAGAACAAGAAAAAGTTAGACTCTCGATGTGAAAAAGGGATTTTCATTGGTTATGACAAGAATAGCCCTGCATATCTAGTTTTCTATCCAGATTCAGGGAAAGTGAACAAAAGTAGGTTGGTGGAGTTTATCACAAAGAGTGGGACAGAATGCCACACTTAGACAGATCAGTTAACGTGTGAAGATGATGTGCAGATGATGTGCGTAGGGAGAGCGCCAAAACTTACCTACCAAAACCTGAGAAAATAGAACCCCAGGACATAAGAACTGAAACGTGTGACCCAAGCACCAACACAGGTGAAAAGGAAAGTGTTGAGAGCAGGCGTTATCCACAGAGGGAGAAGAGGCCTCCACAGTATTTGAGAGATTATGAGTGTGGAATAAACAGTGATGATGATCATGCACTAGCCAGTATTGATTATTGTTATAGAGTAGCATGTGATGTACCCCACACTCTAAGAGAGGCTATAAGTTCACCAGAGTCAGAATTGTGGAGTAAGGCCATGCAGGAGGAGATGAACTCTCTTAAGGAGAATGATACGTTTACACTTACAACACTACCTGAAGGTAAAAATGTAGTGGGGGGTAGATGGGTCTACACATTGAAGGAAAACCCAGTTGGGACAACATACAAAGCTCAGTATGTAGCGAAGGGGTATAGTCAAGTTGCAGGTATTGATTACAATGAAACTTTCTCTCCAACTGCTGACATGACATCAATACGTAGTTTAATGCAATTTGCAGCTCAATATGGTTTAGAACTGCATCAAATGGATGTAAAGACTGCATATTTGCACGCCCCCATTGATACTGAATTATATATGGAACAGCCAGAAGGATTTGAGGTCATGTCAGAAACAAGTGAGAAGCTTGTCTGTAGACTTAACAAATCACTCTATGGTTTGAAACAGTCAGGGCGGAATTGGAATAAAATGCTAGATGATTTTTTGATTCAAAATGATTTTATTCAAAATCCTGCTGATCATTGTGTCTACAATAAACAAATTGGAGGTGAGAGAATCATACTGATAGTCTGGGTTGATGATCTCCTTATTGCAGCAAGTGATAGTCAGATACTCAGAAATGTGAAAAGAATGTTGGAGGAAAGATTTAAAATGAAAGATCTTGGTAAACTTACACATTTTCTGGGTATTGATTTTGCACAAGGAGATGGTGAGATAAAAATGACCCAGAAAAGGTTCATTATTAAGATTTTGGAGAGGTTTGATATGATTAATTGTAAACCAAGGTCAACTCCATGCGAAAACAGAATGCAATTTGATAATGAAGGTGAACGTGTTGATCCAAAACGGTATCGAGAAGTGGTTGGTAGCTTGATCTATCTAATGACTTGTACTAGACCAGATCTAGGCTTCATTGTCAGTAAGCTGTCACAACACTTTTCTGAACCAAAGAACCAACACTGGGTAGCTGCTAAGCATGGATTGCGATATTTAAAGGGAACTGTGAACAAGGAATTGTGTTATAGGAGAAATGATGTAAATCTTAATCTCTTTGCATTTAGTGATGCTGATTGGGCAGCAGACCAGAATGATAGAAGAAGCACAACTGGTTACTGTTTTAGTTTGTCTGCCACTGGTCCTGTTATTTCTTGGAGATCTAAGAAACAATCCACAGTTGCTCTTTCTACATGTGAGGCAGAATATATGGCTTTGGCAGCTACTGCACAGGAAAGTCTGTATCTTGTCCAGTTATTAAACAAAATGGACAATGAATGTATTTACACACCAGTGACAATTTATGAGGACAATCAAGGGGCAATTGCTTTGTCAAAGAACCCTATATGCCGTCAAAGGTGTAAGCATGTTGACATTAAGTATCATTTTGTTCGATCTGCACTTGAAGATGGAAAGATAACTATTGAATATTGTCCCACAGCAGCCATGGTTGCAGATATTCTGACCAAACCTGTAACCAAAGCCATGCTTGATAGATTTGTGTGTTTTATTTTTGGTGTGATGTAAATGTGCATGATAACAGTATGGTATTCAGCCTAAGAGCAAGTGGGGGTGTTGAATATTGGTGACCTTGAATGTGCTCTTATTATGTATATTGACTAAGGGAGTGTGAGTCTAAGGGGTGTGGTTTGTTCATTATGTTCTTCAGGTGTTGCAATTTAATAAATGACTGCATGCTCGTGTGTGTTTAGCCGGTTTTCTACCCTTTATGTTATGATGGCAAAGTCAACAATCTGAAAACACAGACAAGCTGGAGTGCAGCGATCTTTAAGATTTTCTACTTAAATTAAAGTGTCATTCAGTCGGTCTGTGATCTGTAACGAGCCGCTTGCGCTGTTTGTGCGACTAAAAATCTGCCATCAAAATGCAGGCTGATATCCAGCATTGTTCATACGAGCAAGAATGCAATGTTTATGAATATCCAAACGATTTCATATGTGACATTGATTTTATACAACAGTAAAAAAGAAAAGATAAATGGTAACATTAAGTGATGTACATGTACTACATTTAAAACAGCATTGTCAGGCTTGCTCTATAGACGAATCCGACGAGCGTTCTTGTGTAGGCTGCCATCTTGTGGCGACGCCATTACTGAGCTGTTACACCGGCATAGACATATGCACCGGGATGTAAACAAACCTCGGAGATAAGGTGATAACGCACCCTTGATGACAGCTACAGCCAGGCAGACTTGTTGGGTTGATGATGTTAGACATTGGCCTCCAGTCACAGAAGGTACAAACGATCTTACAGATTATTTATGAAAATAGCTTGGCAAGCAAGCTAGGCTAACGTTTGCTACCGAGGAAACTAAAAAAAGATCTGTCCATTTGGCAACAATAAATAAATAAATGAAATCAAATAAACAAATTCATGTTTTTCATTTGTGTCCATTATTTATCTAATTTTTACATTGCAACGGGCATGGGTAAGGTAACGTTACAGCTAGAAAGTATACACAATATGACCAACTACTGTTTTTAAACCATG
The DNA here is from genome assembly GCF_016745375.1 of Pimephales promelas. The sequence goes on from NW_024121654.1 coordinate 13,161,196, forward strand.
GAAAGAGGTCAATATAGACCATTTCACAAGATGTAAACAACACTGGTCCAGAAGCACTTCCTGTTTCAGTTTTTTAACACTACATAAAAGCTGGGATAAAATACAACCAACAGAACATTTAAAACTGAATCAAAAAGTTAAACAAACATCTTTAAGATGTTTTCTTTACATGTGTAATAAAGAAAACAGTTACAAACTGAAACAGGAAGTGCTTCTGGACCAGTGTTGTTTACATCTTGTGAAATGGTCTATAACAGCAGGAGGACAATTATGTCACATAACGTTATATTTAGCTCAGGAAAGCCATTTAATGACCATAGCATGTAAATTGAATAGAAAAAATAACAAGAGAGGAGATTTTGCTGATCACTATATCACACATTTATTATATTTTTTTACTTATGTCATTAAATAATTGTTATTATACGCGAATGTCCACGTCTTGTACTCGCCCAGGAAATCTGTGTTTACCGTACGGCTCCAGACAGGGGCAGTCGACCCGGGGTATTCACAATGTTTTCTCTTCAAAATTGAAATTTTACTGCCACCATTGAAACAATTTATAACAGAAACTGTTTACCCACTCGACATTATACAAGGGCTAACGTTGTAACGTTAGTGTCAGTCGTAAATCTCGAGCTGTTTATTCCAGTGGACGCAAGTTGCAACTAAAACAATAGAAGGCAATGGCGCAACGCTACCCAGCAACAGCTCAGTAATGGCGCCCGCTTACTTCCGGTAGTTTCGCCGGATTCGTCTATAACGAAATAAGTGGCTTTAAACGAATCGTGAGATTCAATGAATGAATGACTCAGACTCACTCATAAAGATAACGAGTTACCGCCACCTAATGGCGATTTTAATGTTTTTTAACATTGCATATTTAATGAACATTGTTTTATTTAAAGCATTTTTTCAAAGGTATTATAAAGGTAAATCAAATGAAATAGAAAAATTGATTAAAAGGAGAAAATATTGTCCCTGAATGGAAAAGGTGTGAGACGAGTGCAGTCTAAGTGGAGAGAGAGGGCTACAGGGGGTACGGCACTCTAAAACATTGGAGAACCACTGAACTTAGGAAATGGGATAATTATGTAGAACTGCACACGTGCTACTGCTAAAGAGTGCAATATCAATAATTTATCATGCTTAATTGAATTGGCCTAGAGAGAATAATTATGACATTTTCTGCCTAAAGACTACATATAAAATAACTACCAAAAGTAAAGTAACCGCAGTTTGACTTAAAAGTTGACAAAAAATGCTAAGACTTTTCGTCAACTACAACTATAAGAAACAGGATGACTCATGTGATTAAGACCAATAAGCATTTTCGTCTGAAGACTGAGACTAAATCAAAAATGGCTGCCAAAATTAACACTGGCCTACACACGTGCGAGCTACAACGTTGTTGTGTATGTATTAAATACATACATTCTGAGTCACAGTAAAAAGCCAAAGCAATCTTATCCAGGTGTTACAGTCTAGAGCTTTGTTGACCCCCTCAGACATGGTGAGAGCTCTGTTAAAGAATCATGCTTCATTTTCCTCACCACATGTGCCACACGGAGAGAGACACTGGCACTCTGCTGGATTGCTGCTTTACCAGCAGTGCTTACATGATTAAAAACAAACAGCATGACTGAACTAGGCTATACAATGCGATATTTGACCAATCCCACTGAGAATATATGGATGGACTGGACATGAAAAGGGCTGTCCACTAGACTAGACACGAGATGGGAAGGAATTGACGTGGCCAGATATGCAAAGGTGATGTTTTCACAGACTCAAGGTTGTAGATACTGCCTTGAGGCCTGCATGGGAAAACGATTGTGAAAAATATTTTGTTGTTTTCTAGAACTGATCAATTTTGACTTAAATCCTGTAATACAGTTATTTTTTTTGTTCAAAACAAGAATCTAATTAGTATTAAAAGAGCCCATCTGTCGGATAAAATATGCATCCAGACGATCCAGACAAAACCGACAAAACTACCGCTTTCCCACAACCCACAAAATTATTTTGCATCCCATGCAAGTCTTTGGGGATGCAAAATAATTGTTCTCTTACGAGAGGTTCTCTCGTATTCCGTAAGCTAGCTTACGCTACGGGAAATATTCATCTTTTCTGAGAAGGTGAAGCCAAAAAATTATCCAATAATTTGCATCCATTGTCAACGCAGTTCAACTGCAACAGACCATGAGCGGGCTAGCTAGCAGCTCATTGGTTCGCTCAGGGAGAACTGCTACAGCCTATGGGAGAACTTGGCTGAACTCGCGGCCAATGAGAAGCCGATACGCTCTCATTGCGTCAAAGCCCGCCAAAAAGGGCGTGGCTCGAGTGTATAAATATGCGAGATCCCCCACTGTTTAACTGATTTATCATCGCTTCAGCGAAACTACACGCATTTGCTGTCTAGAGAAGAAGTAGAGAAGGCATCTCTGACGAGCATCTGGAGTCTGAGAACGCCGGCCGAGTCCGACTTCAGCCGTCCTGCAAGCTAGCGTCATCCTAGAATTGTATGCTTCTTCCTGGCATACTCTATATCTAAAAGAGCGCGAGCGTCTTTTTCAAGATGCCTCGCATTTCCTGTGGTTCTGCATGTAAAAGAGAATTTCCCGCTTGCGAGCGCCAAAACGCCGTTTTCACGGCGACTCAGAGAAATCCCCAAAAGAGCATAATGTCCTCTAGTTGGGGGCCTTAAGCACATAAATAGGTAATTTCGCGCAAATTCATCTAAAAGCGCCAAATTTGGCACAGATGTAGCTCAGGTCATACTGAAATGATTTAGCTAGGGCGCCGGAGCCAGCGACCCTCGGGGCCAAGATGGCGGCCAAATCCAATATGGCCGCTGCCCGAAAAGGGTTCCGGCTATAACTTTTGAACCACATGAGTTACAAATACAAACTTGAAATGTTTTTCAGCTTAATTGATCATGGGAAACACATAGAAATGTTTATATTTATGACCCAGTATATCTGGACCCCTTGATCCTCCAATTCCAATATGGCCGCTGTCCAAAAAAGCAGTTTGGGCTGTAGAATGGGGCCTTACATCCCATTGTTCGCGTAAATTCATATACAAGCACCAAATTTGGCACAGATGTAGCTGAGGGCATACTGAAATGATTTAGCCAGGGCGCCCAAGCCAATGGTCCCTGAGACCAAGATGGCGGCCAAATCCAATATGGCCGCCGTCTGAAAGGGATTCGAAATAGCTTTTGAGCCAGATGAGATATAAATATAAACTTGATGTCTATTTTACCTTTTCTGGCTATGGGAAACCCATCTGAATACTTACATTTATGATTGGGTATATCAGGACCCCCCAAATTTCCTAAAAACAATATGGCCGCTGTCCGAAAAAGGGTTTTGGCTACAAATTTTGAACCAAATGCGCTACAAATGAGAATGTGGTCTCTATTTTATGTTTATTGATCACAGGAAGTCCACTGGCGTATTTATATTTATGCTTGTGTAAGTCTGGAACCTGTATTCTTTTTAAGACTGTGGTTGAAAATCCTTTTTTTATCACAAATTTGAAGGTTATTTTCAATGTTGATTAATTTCCTTATAAAAGCGAAATGCTTTTCAGTGTACCACAGGTGAATAAATTTCAAAGTGTAATTATATAAGAAAGAATAATACACATTATTATTGCAAGGAAAAAATTATATTGTCAGATTGTTAAAAGAATAATATAATCAATTTGTCCAAAACTCTTAAAGGTTTACTTAGCATAACAAAAAAACAGCAATAACAAGAAAAAACAACAGTGAATTCTCATGGTCTCTCACATGAATTATCATTATAATCACCGGATCTCTCATCGTCTCCACCATCATTGTTTGTACAACACCCTCACATGCACATATAGAAGTACAACAAACTCTGGCTTTACAGCACTTGCAGTGCCCTCTACATGCTGTCTTGCAGTCACAGTGGAGGAGATATGGTGCAGGCTTTGACTCCAAGATTAGTCCAGTAAGGTTCCCAAGTCTTGCTTGTAGAGTCCAGATACCATCCCCATGCATTGAAATCTGGGATATCATGCTGGACAGCAGTTGCCTGATTCCTGTAGAAGCTGGCCTGCAGCAGTGCTCTTTTGATGTGCTGAATAAGTGCAGCTTGGGTGGGAGGCAGGTTCTCGTACCAGGTACGAGAGAAAATGGCAGGTACCATTCGAGAAAAAGTGATGTCTAGCTTCATCTACACGGCTGGAACCACAGCTCTTGCTGTACATGATGATGACCATACGCTCCAGTCTTTGGACATCATTGTTGATCTCTTCAGGCTCTAAGGTAAGGGTAACCAGGGATTCTGTGAGATCTGGTGTTGCCTCCCAAGCTGCCCATGCACTCTTTTTCCCATGGCCCAGGCTGAGGTTGTGTCACAGCCTGTTGAAGCGTGGAAGAGTGGTTAGGCCAGTAACTTCTGGGGACCAAGATCCTTGCTGATTTCATGAGCAGGAATGTCCCTATAGTTTTTGATCCAGAGCTCTGTGATGCCGAGTGTGTGGAAGAAGCGGATGGGAAGGATGACAACATCGCTGTCGACAGTCCGGACAAATGCCTTTTTATGGCCATTGGGCATGGGCTTGGGAGGAAACACCAGATCTCACAGAATCCCTGGTTACCCTTACCTTAGAGCCTGAAGAGATCAACAATGACATCCATGTCCAAAGACTGGAGAGTATGGTCATCATCATGTACAGCAAGAGCTGTGGTTCCAGCCGTGTAGATGAAGCTAGACATCACCTTTTCTCGAATGGTACCAAGTCTCTCGAGAACCTGCCTCCCACCCAAGCTGCACTGATTCAGCAGATCAAAAGAGCACTGCTACAAGCAAGCTTCCAGCCCATTCTCATTTTGACCATGCTTCAATATCTGACGCTTTAGGCACCCTTTAGCGTCAGTTAGATGACGCCCTAGGATCTCGTCTAACCCTTACCCTACCCCAGACCTAAACCTAACCGCGTCATTTACCTCACGCTTTACCTTTAGCATCAGTTACATGACGCCCTAGGATCGCGTCATGTAACTGACGCTAAAGGGTGCCTAAAGCGTCAGATATTGAAGCATGGTCAAAATTGTCAGTTAGATGATGCCTTGGGATGAGAATTGGCTAGAAGCTGGCTTGCAGCAGTGCCGCTGTCCAGCAAGATATCCAAGATTTCAATGCATGGGGATGGTATCTGGACTCTACAAGCAAGACTTGGGAACCTTACTGGACTAATCTTGGAGTCAAAGCCTGCACCATATCTCCTCCACTGTGACTGCAAGACAGCATGTAGAGGGCACTGCAAGTGCTGTAAAGCCGGAGTTCGTTGCACTTCTATATGTGCATGTGAGGGTGTTGTGCAAACAATGATGGTGGAGACGATGAGAGAGCCGGTGATTATAATGATAATTATAATGATAATAAATGATAATAATTGAACATGTGTGAGACCATGATAATTCACTGTTGTTTTTTCATGTTATTGCTATTTTTTTGTTACGCTAAGCAAACCATTAAGAGTTTAGGAGAAATTTACTATATTATTCTTTTAACAATTTGACAATATAAATATTTACTTGCAATAATAATGTGTATTATTCTTTCTTATATGATTACACTTTGAAATTTATTCACCTGTGGTACACTGAAAAGCATTTCGCTTTTATAAGGAAATTAATCAACATTGAGAATAACCTTTAAAGTTGTGATAAAAAAAGGATTTTCAACCACAGTCTTAAAAAGAATACAGGTTCCAGACTTACACAAGCATAAATATAAATATGCCAGTGGACTTCCTGTGATCAATAAACATAAAATAGACACCACATCCTCATTTGTAGCGCATTTGGTTCAAAATTTGTTGCCAAAACCCTTTTTCGGACAGCGGCCATATTGGGGAGTCCTGATATACCCAATCATATATGTAAGTATTCCTATGGGTTTCCCATATCCAGAAAAGGTAAAATAGACATCAAGTTTGTATTTATATCTCATCTGGCTCAAAAGCTATAGTCGAATCCATTTTAGGTGGTGGCCATATTGGATTTAGGGAATTTGGGGGGTCCTGATAGCGATATTTTTTTTTGAAAAAAAAATATTGTGTCCTGATATACCCAATCATAAATGTAAGTATTCATATGGGTTTCCCATAGCCAGAAAAGGTAAAATAGACATCAAGTTTGTATTTATATCTCATCTGGCTCAAAAGCTATAGTCGAGTCCCTTTCAGACGGCGGCCATATTGGATTTGGACGCCATCTTGGCCCCGAGGGTCGCTGGCTCCGGCGCCCTAGCTAAATCATTTCAGTATGACCTGAGCTACATCTGTGCCAAATTTGGCGCTTGTATATGAATTTGCGCGAACAATGGGATGTAAGGCCCCATTCTACAGCCCAAACTGCTTTTTTGGACAGCGGCCATATTGGAATTGGAGGATCAAGGGGTCCAGATATACTGGGTCATAAATATAAACATTTCTATGTGTTTCCCATGATCAATTAAGCTGAAAAACATTTCAAGTTTGTATTTGTAACTCATGTGGTTCAAAAGTTATAGCCGGAACCCTTTTCGGGCAGCGGCCATATTGGATTTGGCCGCCATCTTGGCCCCGAGGGTCACTGGCTCCGGCGCCCTAGCTAAATCATTTCAGTATGACCTGAGCTACATCTGTGCCAAATTTGGCGCTTTTAGATGAATTTGCGCGAAAATGTGCTTAAGGCCCCCAACTACTCGTGTGTAGAAAATGTGCCCACAATCCTTTGTTCACCCATACACAAAAGCACCACATGTTCCATGTGTCTCCCAGAGCCCACCTCCAAAGAGCGGACACAGCCCGCTCGAGTGTCTGAGTGCATAAATGCGCCCACGAGCGTCCCCTCTTTGCCCGCTCTGTTACCTTCTGTTACACCGCGCATAAACTCTCTGAGTGTAAGTCCCGTTGCCACAAACGCTCTAAGCGCCCCCACACACTGTTCAGCCCGCTATGTACAGCAATCAGGGCGATATAGCCATTCAAAGGGTACCCGCGGGTCTTAAAAGCCTTGAAAAAGTCTTGAATTTGATGGTCTCAAATTAAGGCCTTAAAAGCCTTGAATTTAGTATTTCGTTACAAAGGTCTTATTTTTCATTTATTTTGCCTTTCCTAGGATTAAGTTCATACCGTAACAAAATTAACTAATGTAGGCTAATTCTAAATGTATGCAGCGTTGAGTGCCCCTCGCGCTCCACGTTATGGCAGAAAAAGGATCGCGTGCGCACCCGTTACTATGGTTACTAGGCAAGTGAGGTACAGAACAAGATAGTAGCTAGCCTTGTTTAATCCACTGTGGCCAAAAATGACAGAATTTAAACCCAAAATAAGAGCTTTTCTGTTAAAAGAACATATTTTCTACCCTGTCTTTTCAATAGTAACGTTATCTGGCAACCATGCGCGCTCTCAGTCTACACTGCTGAAGAAGCGCGGATTATCTGAAAACACAGACAAGCTGGAGTGCAGCGATCTTTAAGATTTTCTACTTAAATTAAAGTGTCATTCAGTCGGTCTGTGTTCTGTAACGAGCCGCTTGCGCTGTTTGTGCGACTAAATCTGCGATCAAAATGCAGGCTGATATCCAGCATTGTTCATACGAGCAAGAATGCAATGTTTATGAATATCCAAACGATTTCATATGTGACATTGATTTTATACAACAGTAAAAAAGAAAAGATAAATGGTAACATTAAGTTATGTACATGTACTACATTTAAAACAGCATTGCCACGGGCTAAATTCACACCACGTGATGGGGCGTTCCCGGGGGCGTTCCCAGATCAACCGACTGTATCCAATGCTATACCGAGAATTTATATTGAATTTTATACTCCATGGTTATACTAATGAAACGTTAGTCACAAAAACAGTTAAAACAGACACCCCTCGTTGTGTTTATGCTTCTTTTTAAAAATATATTAAATAAACATAACTATATATAAAATTACATCTAAACATGTACGTTTCGTTTCAAAGGGAGGACAGTAAATATTGAAGACTCCATAATCCCGTTCCCTTTCAAGGCGGTCACTTCGACATTACGTCATACTGACGTATATGGGGAACTACCCCTTTCTCCATTTCCACTGAAATCTTATAGGCTAACGCCAGCTGGAGACAGCTGGCCAATTGACGCAAACATGCAAATGCTGACCGGTCCACGGGCAGTATAAATAGCATGGGCGCGCCAATTGCGTCAGAATCTCTTTCTTCACGCTAGAAGTCTTATTGAAGTCATCGTGGAAGTTGCAATAGAGGTTACTCACCACGTTTCCTCCCCGCATCCGATGGCTGCTACATGCCAGATGTGCGGGTCCTTGACTCGCTCTACCCTACAAGGAATCTACAGAAGCCGCACTCGCGGAACGACAGGTGTGCTGATCTTCCAATGCGCGCCTCAGCAGGGATGAGGCCCACTGCCGCCAGCTGGCCGCTGGTGGGCCCTTTCCCGCCCAAAGTCGAGTGGACGTCGCTTTCTCGACGCGATAGGCTTTGTCGAAAAGGGATCCTAGCACGGACTCTGTGTTCGGTATCTCAGCCCGCCAATCGGCCCCGAACCCGAATGAACCGGTTCCTCACCGTTGATCAGAGGGCGGGACCGGGTATGTGGCGACTCGGGCCACGGAGAGCGCCGCACCAGACAGTGGGTCCTTCCCTGGCTGCCTCTCGGCACCTGCTCAGGCCTTAAGTGCTGGATTCTGAAATTAACCATGTATTCACAGCTGTTGTCGCTATGCCACGGACGCTGTGTCTATGTGCACGCTGATATGTGCTATATTAACGGTAACGCCAGTGCACCTGGCCAATCTGTTAATCACGATTCACAGTTGTTGTCGCGACGCCACTGACGCTGTGTTTATGTGCACGTTGATATGTCTTGTACTACTGTTGTGCCCTTAAATATTGCCCAGCGGCCGCGCCGTCCCCGAGCCCCCGGCCCGCCGACCCGGGCCGCACTCGGGGCGGAGCGAGACCCGTGTGTAGGAAGCCAGCGTGTTCGCGGTTCTCCTTCCCCCCCTACAGGGCGGTTATTCTGTTTATCCTATGTGTTAATCACGATTCACAGTTGTTGTCGCTACGCCACTGAAGCTGTGTTATGTGCACACTGTTAGGTGGTAATATTACTAACAGTGCAGTTGAGCGGCCGCACCGTCCTCGAGCCCCGTCCCCGGGTGCCTCGAGCGGAGCGAGTCCCGTGTCTTTCCCCCATCAGGGCGGTTCCATTCTGATTAATCATGTATTCACAGCTGTTGTCGCTACGCCACTGACACTGTGTTTACTCGCAATGCGCACGGATATGTGCTGTGATTTGTGCCATTATATAGTGCCCTGTTCCTTCAGTGCATATGGCTTTTCTATTACTAACGTTACGTGTTCACAGCTGTTGTGCGATGTATTGATAACGCTGTTATTATGTGCACGCTTCACACTGATGTGTTAACATGATTCATGCCGCTAAAATTGCCCTGTATCTTCAGTGCAACTGGCTTCTGTTCACGGTTGTGCTATGCACTGACGCTGTGTTATTACACTGTTATGTGTGTTATGATGTGCCACGATATTGCTCTGTACCTTCAGTGCAACTGGCCAGTCTGATTACTACATTTTCACAGTTGTTGTGTTGCAACGGGCGCTGTGTTACGTAAGCACTTCACACTGTTATGTGTAGGATTTATGCCAGTATTCTTGCCCTGTATACTTCAGTGCAAATGGCTATTCTAATTACGAAGCAGTGTGTATTCATTGTTGTTGTGCCATGCAACTACGCCGTGTTATGTATTCACTACACTTGGTATGTGTTGAATTTGCCATTGTATATTGCCCTGCTCCTTCAGTGCAAATGGCTATTGTATTTCTACATATTCACAGTTGTGGCGCGATGCAACTACGTTTTTACAAGCTACTCTGTTACATGTAATGATTTATGCCTTATATATTGCCCTGTGCCCTTCAGTGCAAATGGCTATTCTATTACTACACTGTGCATATTCACAGTTGTCGTGTGATACAACGGGCGCCGTGTTTATGTACACTCTACACTCTGTGGTGTTATGATTATGCCGCTGTACACTGCCCTGTGTCCTTTAGTGCAAATGGCTATTGTATTACTACATATTCACAGTCGTTGCGCGATGCGACTACGTTTTTACAAGCTACACTGTAACACACTGTTACATGTAATGATTTATGCCATTATATATTGCCCTGTGCCCTTCAGTGCAAATGGCTATTCTATTACTACACTGTGCATATTCACAGTTGTCGTGTGATGCAACCGGTGTCCTGTTGGTACACACTCTACACACTGTGGTATTATGATGTGCTAATGGCTATTCTGATTATGTGCACAGTTGTCCGTCACAACTGACGCGGGGTACATGCTAACTCACTGATGTGTTATGGTTACGCCGTTAATTTTGCCCTGTATCCTCAGTGCAACCGGCTATTCTGATGTAGCTATGTATTCACAGTCGATGTCGCTATGCCTCTGACGCAGTGTTTTTGTGCACACTAATGTCACTATGCTATTGCGTTGCCCTGTATCCTTCAGTGCTCCATGGCTATACTATCCAACTGTGCCTAGTCACAGTTTTTTCGCTACGGCGACTTGCGCTGTTTGCGCGCACACTAAAGCGTAATGCTGTTATGTTGCCAACGTAACTGACCACAGTGAACACATGGCCGAGTGGTAGCACTTTCGGTTAGAACATATAATGACATGGGTTCGAAGCCCGATTAAAATGATGTTGTTCTGCACATATTCATGCAGTTTCAGTCGCTTCGGTGGCCCGCACCGAATTTTTCCCACGGATGTTTAAGTGTACACACTGTTGGGTTATGCTGTTATGTTCTCTTCCTCAGTGCAACTACCAGCTACCCTCTAACTGCATATTCAGTTTTGTTGCTATGGCGACTACACTGCACGTACAAGGACGTGTTTTTTTTGCTATTCTTGCTCTGTCCCTTCAGTGCAAAACTAGCTATTCTATCTAACCATGCATTCCACAGTTCTGGATGTATGTACGTGACAGAGGTTTTATGCTGTTTGCTGCCTTGTTCCTCAGTGCAGCTTGCCATCCTATTTACTTGCATCTTAGTTCTGTCTACACAGTTCTGTCGCTACAGCGACTTACGCTGCATATACAAATGCAAGGATGTGACACTTATGTTATGCTGTCTGTTGCCCTGTATCTTCAGTGCAACTAGTTATCCCAGTCAACTGTGCATTTCACAGTCTCCGATAGGTGGCTGCGATGTAATATCTACACGTGGATGTATTCATGAACAGCGGTGTTGCCCAGTGTCCTTAGTGCCTATAATGAGCTATCTGCGTTCAATGAGAGAGCTACGGCTACCGATGCTGTTACGTGCATGTGCTACGCTGTTATGTTGCCTCCAGTGCAACTGGCTATTCTACTTTGAATAGACTGACCCTATTCTATTTCTGACGGCGTATATTCACAGTTGTTGTTGCTATGCCAATGACACTGTGTTTATGTACACTCAGTATGTGTTGATTGCACTTCTTACATTGGCTCGGAACATCGCTATGTTCTACAAGGAAGTGTCAGTTTCTCGTAACCCGCTTGCTGGAATGGAAGAGGGCAAGTGTGGAGGTGGCAAACACATAAGACGCCTGCTGGTTATCAGACCGTCGTGAGTTCCACTCAGAGTCTCTCTGGGTGGGTATATATATAATCCAGATTGCGCCGTGCCGCGGTGGAGCTCTGGAAGTACTAGACCTTCAGGATAAAACAGGCTGGTTTTCTGGAAGTGCACCCCAGAGCAGGGTGCAGCTTTCCTGGGCTTGAGACCAGCGCACATGCCGGATTGGGCGATGGTGGTGTCAATATGAAAACTTTAAAACTTATCACCCCCGGTTCACGGACTTGTGAGTTATGGGGGGCCTACGACAATCCCCCTCGGGAAGGTTCTGTTCTACAGACGATTGGCACTCCTGCCCTCAGCTGTGGAACCTTCGTATGTGTCTGCTGCTGAGTCCATAGTTGAGCAAGACACTTCACACTAACAAGTGCTCAGACGAAGCTCTCCCTGAGATGGCCTTACCACCGGCTCTCGCCCAGCGAGCACTTGGAATCCTACGCTCATTCTAGTGACTGATGTCGCATCGTCTTGGACCTGGTGACTGCAGCGTCAATCTCCGTTCGATATCTAGCTACGTTCCGAAGTTGCTTACACCGTTCAGAGCACAGGTGGATCTCTGCCCGCATTATCAGCTGAGCTGTTAGCCTCGCATATGCCGATGCTCAGAGTGATGTTGGCCCTGTAGAGATTTGTGATCTGTAGGGCAGCAGGCTGACAAACCGCTGTTTGTGTGCTTGGTGGATGGTTCTAGGGACGTGCTTTTTTATACAGAGACTCTTCTCTGATTTCAACGCTTTGTTTGCTTAATACCTTCGGGATTAGGTTGCTGGCTGTCTTCTCGGAACTCGTTCAGGGTTCAAGTTTGTTGATCCGCCTATAGCGTTGTGGGTTCAGTGAGTTATTTTGAACTCATGGAACTGTTACCATCAACTGTGCAGTAGTCTTTTTGCGGGGTTACCTTTGCTGCTAACTCTGTGTGTGGCTACTTGGTTATGCAGCTGTCACCGCTATGCTGTTGTCACTGTATTAACTCTTTGCTTTAGTGCTTATGGTGTTGTGCTGCCCTGTCAAGTGCAGCCTTCGCTTCTTTGCATTGGATGTGCAACTTGGTAATGTAGGAGCAGACGTTGGTCTAGTTCGCCTATCCGTTGAGTGCTCCAAGCGGCGTGGCTGGCTTAGAACTGTTGTTTCCTGGGGAGTGTAGCTTGACCCTGTCAGGGCTTATCTTCACTGCGCTCACGGCGGGATTCTATACAGTTCCCATATACGTCAGTATGACGTAATGTCGAAGTGACCGCCTTGAAAGGGAACGTCTCCGGTTACTATCGTAACCTCGGTTCCCTGAGAGGTGGGAACGAGACATTACGTCAACCGCCGTGCTCACCGTTTGATCAGCTGTGCTAGCGTTCAGTCGTGATTCTGACGCAATTGGCGCGCCCATGCTATTTATACTGCCCGTGGACCGGTCAGCATTTGCATGTTTGCGTCAATTGGCCAGCTGTCTCCAGCTGGCGTTAGCCTATAAGATTTCAGTGGAAATGGAGAAAGGGGTAGTTCCCCATATACGTCAGTATGACGTAATGTCTCGTTCCCACCTCTCAGGGAACCGAGGTTACGATAGTAACCGGAGACGTTTTCTCCGGTTTTCCTCCGCTTTAATCTACACAACCGGAAATGGACGAGCATCCTTACGTCAAAAGCGGAACTTATGCGTGCGTATAGCCCATAAAGTAGCCTACGGCTATCGGCTAATGATGAAACTAACTAACTAGCTTTTTTCATGTAAAAGTGGTTAGTTTTAAAGAGCGTCAAAGAAAAGCACTTTCAGTTGAGACATTAGAAAACACATGGCTGCTTTTATTTGAAACACATTTTTATATTTCGTCTTTCAATCTAGAAATACACTGATCATGCAATTTACAGAAAATAATTCAATAGACACTCATACAAACAATTACAACACATTTTGATATTCCATTTTCAACTCTCTTCATAATCATGATTCATACCTCATACTTAATTTAAAATGGTACAAAATTTAGCACATTAATTACTGTACCGCTATAGTACGGCTTGACTAAAACAAACCAGAATTAATAGTAGCAAACAGCATCTGCATTATCTACAATTATTTACAATGCTTCACTTTGAGATCATCACTTAGGCTACGAGTTTCCTTTGGTCATGCATGACAATCAGCTTCACCAAATAAAATGCAAACTGACACACAAGTGTTTTTAGTGGTGAACCCACCAGAACACTGATGTACCATCTAGACAGGAACCGAAGAAAAATACTGTTATTAATAGGGTAACTGAAATCAACAGGCCAACCTGGATGTAGAGCTTCACAAAGCAATATTTCAGACATCACATCTGTTCACACAAGAACAAGTTGCTTGTAGTCAAAGCTCAAGAATCAGTAGTGATGTTTGTTTAATAGCGATAAAAGTGCTTGCGACTGAAAAAAAAGAGACTCACGATAAATGTGAAATGCCGCTCCCTCTGGTGACTGTGCAGACATAGAATGAAATGAAACTACACAACTCTTTAGATGGCAAAATAAGGCTTTCAAATGATTGGACGGGACATGAGAAATGAAAACCAGAATGGTTTCTACTATTACCAGCCATTATTTACGCAGGCACTGGTATGTGTTTCACATTGGTACAAAATATTGGTTTTGTATGTTTGTTATGTTTATTCAGTCTCATCCACACCACACACACACCCACCCATGTCTTGTTCAAGAACAGCTTCGGTCAAGCCAGAGGTTCCTTCAATGACATTTAGGTTTGGTACAAGTCGGTAGCACGTTCAGCAGGTTTCACAGCAGGTTGTGTTTATACAGCATTATTGATCAATGGTCTCTCACTGTCACAGAGAAAATGTAGCAAGTCAGGAACGGCAGAGACGCACTCGATCTTGAGTTCACGGGTTCATCGGGTTGAGAGTCTGTCCGGTGAAAAGGCTGGTTCAGTCGAACTCCTCAGAGCTGGGTTTATCTGACCACCATCACAGGCCTGAGGACTGAGCCGAGTAATAGGGGCTATTAACCTGGAAGAGCAGAGAGGATATTCCTGAGCACAGTCGAATAAAGATAAACAGTGAAGGTTACGTTTGGTCACAGACTGGCTGAGGGGCACTGATGCACTCCAAAAAGACAGAAGGCAAGTTGGAAAGAGGTTTCTTATTACCACAGCATAAGCTCAAGACACACCTACATCCTGGAGAGCTTGGCACAAATATGAAGGTAGATCTAAATCTAGCTGCAATGTACATCGGAACCAAGAGGCTGTATTTACCATAGAAATACAAATCAAGTAGGCCAATATTTATTCAAGTATTTTTGGTAAGGATTGTGGATATTCTGGAGAGGAACGCATGTGAGGATTCCAAATGAGCACTTAGAGAAAGTGATGTGCTGGGAATTATTAAGTGTCCGATGCTACTGTATAACTCTCAGCACAGCAGATGATTCACTTCCTGAAACTGTGAGGTCAATCTAGCAGGAGTGCTTTAGGCCTTCAGGTCAAATTAATGCAAAAGGAGATTCTGCAAAGAGCTAAGGAAATTAATAATAATAATTAAAAATAAATAAATAAATAAAGCACAGTTGTGTGATTTTAGCTCAAACGAGGAGGTAGTTGGAGGAGCATTTGTTTTTTCTCCAGCTCCAGAAGCGCTCAATCGTTTCTCTCCCTCAAATCTGATTTTGTGCTTTTGACAATTCACAAAAATAAAATTATGCCACTTAATCTTTCATATTATACTTTTTTTATTATTATTCATTCAAATTCACACACAAGAAAAATCTTGCCTCATTTTAATTTGTCAAAACTAACACTCTAAGACAAAGAGCCTCAAAGAAATAAAATTAGTTTCACCAGAACATGCAAAAATGATATTCAAGTGCTTTATGTACCAATTTAAGTTCTTTCATTAACCGTTATTAGTTTGTGGATTAAATATTTTGAATGTGAGTGCATTGCAGATTTCCAATAAGTTATTGCTGTTTGTGGTCAACTGGCTTTATGCACAGCTGCACTACTTCCTGAACTTAAGCCAGCTCCTTGTTTCCTGTCTGCCATTATTGGACAAATTGATTAATTCAGGTGTGCCTGACCTCAGTAGTCACGGCAACAATAATCAGACACACCTGAATTAATCAAGTTTGGCCAATTATGACAGACAGGAAACAAGGAGCTGGCTTAAGTTCAGGAAGTAGTGCAGCTGTGCATAAAGCACATCGAAAACGTGTGCACATCGAAAACAATGATACAAAGAAAATAGAGGTCCACACACTGAAATTGCAGCTCCAAAGAGTTTATTTGCCAAACAGCGCAACAAGTCATGATGTCATGTTGTTCAGTCAGATCTTCATTTTCACGTGCCTGAAGAAGATCTGACTGGTCGAAACTTTGTGCCTTTTAAACTCTATGGAGCTGCAATTTCAGTGTGTGGACCTCTGTTTTTTTCTTCATCTATTAAATATAAACATAAAAAAATTGTTGATTTTCGCAATGTATTAGTAAATGCTGAAATTTAACATGAACAATATTAACAAGGAAAAATGTTTCTAATGAATTTATTTATCTTAGTTCACGTTAACTAGTTAACAAATGGAAACTTAATGTAACGTGTTCCTAAACTATTTTATTTCTGTGGTCTGGTTATAATCAATAGCCTATACAATCATGTTATCCATCAAAAATAACTGTAAACCAATTATTTCAAGTCAATTATTTCAAAAGACTTTTTGCAATTTGATTATGTAATCCAGATTACACAGCCCGTTACTACCCAACACAGTAAAGGATGAGTCCAAAATAAAAACCCTTCAGGGGCCTTTCAATGCTTTATGGAAAGTTGACTGGGTTATTTGAGGTGACTGTGGCTGGACTTTCCATGGCACTGATTCTATTCACATGGGCAGAGAGAGAAAGCGGAGTGAAATTGGCATTAAAAGCTTACTCATTCTGCCATTTCCCCTCCTGCCCATTAATTTCCTGATTAATCAAAGAATGACAGGAAACACTTGAGCAAAGGTAGTCCAGGAGTGGATCCAAGGCTAAGGCATGGAGACCAAAAACACACTCTATACTGGCATAAAATAAGACGCATTAAGAGAAAATTAGTTTATCCATTCTAATGACCCACATTCATTTACAAAATGGCCATGATTATTCCTAAAGAAAATAACCACTAGAAAATCTCCAAAGTCACAGTTTCCAGAAATAAGAAAAACCCCAGAGTCCAAGTGAATCTTCAGAGGAAAGCTTTAAAGCCTTTGGTTTCTTTCAACAGAAACATTATGTGAAATATTCCCTATTGGGCTTCATATCTAAGGCATTTAGTGTTTGACGATACAGATGATTTCTCTGGAATCATCTGAACATCTTAACTTTGAATTGACAACATTTACAAACACAGGATAAAAACAAAAATCTGACATACTAATTATTAAATGTGTGCATTCCCTCCCCAAAAGTCATCGAGTTTGTATTAACAGACAAAGCACAAGTACAAAATGTCTTTCTAACAAGCAAATCAAATACATACGTAGCCAGCAAGAAAAAAAAAAAAAATCCTAATCAAGTCTGTGCGTCTGCACTCTTGCTCAGCGAACAGATAAATACAGGGCGACATGAACCTGGCATGAGAAAGACCATTCATTTAACGCATTAGTGGCATTATCGATTTTTCACAGCTGCCTCACCTGTGTGTCTTCCTTTGTCGCTTTCATTTATTTTTAATCCACTGCCCTTTAAACCCAGGAACAAAACACAACATCTAAAATATAGAATGGAAAAATCTTGATAACTTTATTAATCCTGATATGGAAACTGGTTTGCCACGAACCATCAAACACAATACACAACAGACAAATATATAAATAATTCTGCATTAGGTGACTAATAAACCCTGATTAGGAGAGAAAACAAAAAATCAATTTCATAGCTTAAAAAAAAAAAATTAATAAACACTATAAAAGACAAGAATAATTTTAACAAAACAGTGTTTACAAAGCTTATAGGACCATACAGTGATGTATAATTTAGTTTTTCAGATGCAATTTCTACTCAGGGTCACAGAGTTTTAAAAGATATATTTGTGTGGTAAAATCCAATAATGGTGTGGAGTATTTCAAACTGCAAAACTAAGAGCAAAGGAATGACTTAACTTTTTTGGGATATTCAAATTAATTAACCAATCAGTAATACCCTTGATCAGCTCTACCAAATGTGGATGTTTTTCCACTAAGAAACGAAAATTGTTATTATGTTGTTTTTTTTTTGATTGATACTGTGAAGTTTCTTTGATGCAATCTATATTGTGAAAAGCGCTATATGAATATAATTGACGAAAAGAATACACTAAAATAATCCAGTCAACATAGACCCAATCAATACATGGATAATGTCGGCCATTTGCTGTGACAAATATTTTTATTACATTAGTGTGAGCAATTTGCTTGGATTTAACAGTGAGGTAACAAAAGGTAACACAAAATTTCAAACGGACCACAATGTTCTCCACGTCGAGGGAAAAACATGCTAAGTGACGCGTAATAATAGCAGTAATGACATTCTGCAATGCCAGATGACTACAGACATAATTTGTCTTCTCAATATTCCAGAGTTAACTAACAGATTTTTTGTTTCCACATTTCCTTCAATATGCCACCCGATCCCACATAAGACATTTAAGAGTAATCTTAACCCTCCTCTTATCCTTGGGGTCAATTTGACCCCATTCAATGTTTAACGTCTGTAAAAACATAATTTTTTATTTTTTTTTTTGCTTCAAATTGAATGACTTTTCCTAATTTAATGGGGACAACTCTGTAAACATAAAATTAACCTGCTAATATTTTTTCAAAGTCCTGTACAAATTTTGTAGTATCGGTGTTCCTTGGGGTCAATTTGACCCCAGGCTCTTTTAGTTGTATAATAAAACAGAAGAAATATTAAAATTTCACACACATTTGTTTTGGTTGTTATATTGAGGTCATTATAACATGTTATAATTTGAATTTATAATATTCATTGTAATTTTACATATTCAATATCATTTTCAAAAAACGTCCTCTGTTTTAGGGCTCTAACCAAACATAACCATATCTGTAGTATTGCGAGAACTACTAGTAGTTCACATGACATGTGACATAATTCTCAAGATAACTAATAATTCTTTCCTGTGCATTGGGGAGGGGAAAACATCATTTTTGTGAGAAATTTGATGTTTCCCGTGCCATGGGGGAGGAGAAAACATAATTTTTGTGAGATTGACCCCAAACATAACTCGTGTTACTATCCTTGATAAAATAAATAGTTTTTCTTTCCAAATGTCATAGATTGCATAAATCTATACTTAGAAATATTATAAAACAAATAAAACACCAGATGTATTTATACTTTTCCAATTTTAGGTCAAATCAGTAAGATTTTATGTTGATTTGTAAATTTGTCCATAGTCGTGCAATGGCTATTCTGGATGTATAAGGGGTTCGGTGGGGTTAGGTGGGGTGGGGAGGGGGGTGGTGGGTGGATGTCAACTTAAAACATTACTTAAGTAATCAACAGAGACATAAACTAACTGAGACAAACCTTTGTAAAAAAAAATAAACATATTGTGGAGGTTTAAATTACTGGGGTCAAATTGACCCCAGAGGGTAAAAAGTGTTATCAGATTTGAGGATAACAGGAGGGTTAAGAAATAAAATGTGATGTGTTCCTTTGAGTCGGAGCGAGTGGCAGCAAAGCACGCATACGGCTGAGTTTCTCATGGCTGAGGCCTTTTTCAGTCAGAAGGGAAAGACTTTCCTCCACCCATACTTAGGAACTTATTTTAGCATCTCCTTTCCACAAGCCAAATGCAATCCATTTCAAAACAAAAAGGATCTCATTAAGGCCTTAAAAATAAGTAAATAGTTTTATATAGCAGCTTGAGCAAAATATAAAACTGTGCTAAAGGCTGCATTTAAAGAACAGGTCACACAGGGAAACTTGTTTAAAGAATTTGTGTAAAATTTAATCTAAAATGGGTCACAAGTTGAGCATGTCAATTACCTTAAGCATTGAGAAAAAACTTTTACATGTTTAAGCTGATTAATTTTCCTAACTATGCATTTAAACAGCAACTTTTTGACTTTGAACTGACTTTTATAAGCTCACAGTATGTAGTAGTATTGTATTTAATTTGTATATAGTCTGTGGTAAAGCATTCAAGCAAGAACTTCAATGTACAAGTGCATAGGGCTATTAAATTAATTTGACAAAATGCAAACACAGAATTGAAGAAGCCTTCATGAGGTTATACATGCATTTTCTCAAATAGAAACACATGATCCCTTCCAAGATGAAATCTTGGATGAGAACCTCCTTTTCTCACCCAGGACACTAAAGATGGGTCATGGATGGGATTTCCAGCATGAAAATGACCCAAAACATACCATTCCTGGCAACAAAGGAGTGGCTCAAGAAGAAGCACATTAAGGTCCTGGGAGTGGCCAAGCCAGTCTCCAGACCTTAATCTGAAAATCTAAAAATCTGTGAGCAAAAACTTCGAGGTTCAAAGCGACAGCCAATAAACCTTAAGGATTTAGAGAGGAGAATGGAACAAAATCCCTCCTGAGATGCGTGTAAACCTGGTGACCACCCAAAAGAAGCGCCTTACCTCTATGCTTGCCAACAAGGGTTTCTCCACCAAGTACTAAATTATGTTTTGCTTGGGGATCAAATAATTATTTCACTCACTGAAATGCAAATCAATTTATAACCTATATAATGTGTTTTTTTTTTCTGGATTTTTTGGTTGATATTCTGTCTCTATCCATTAAAATAAACCTAACATAAAAATTATAGACCCTTCATTTCTTTGTAAGTGAGCGAACTTACAAAGTCAGCAAGAGATCAAATAATTATTTCCCCCACTGTAGGTACCATGAAAGTGGCTCTGGTTTTAGCGGTGTTCATCACCATAGTAACTTATAGTCCACCATGGCTAATCTCTGATGACTTTTTGAGAAGCTGTTTCATACCTATAAATGACAACTGCTCTCTCTGCCAGCATCAACACATATTTGAATGTTCGGCTGTGATCATATTGGCTTTGGTTTAACGTTTAATAGAGCTAAATTGTTGCCATTTAGGATTAAAATCGTTTAACGATTAATCATGCAGAATTCAGATCTAGTGCTGCTGAGTGATCATTTGTTAGAGATTCAAAAACAGTAAGATGTGATTTTGAATCTGTTATTACTAGACTTGATTGACTTTTAGCCAATGCCTTCTGTGGATACTGATAAAAGTAACTGATCTAATTTTATTATATTATAAAAACCCATGTACAATAACATGTATATACAACTGTTACCCTAGTATGAAACGCTTAATGGCCATCACTCTTGCCCAAGGAGTAGACCTTAGCACTATGAATGGAAGGAGCGTGCCACTATTCCTTTTATAAGCTATCAACATGCAGATGGGTCTTAACCATAATTACATTTCAGTCTGTTCCTGACACAAAGCTACTATATACATTAGCTTCGGAAGACTTGGAACATAAATACAGTCGTACAAACCACTTTTATGGTGCTTCATATTCATTAAAATTACATGGAACTGAGTAACCAAATTAAAAAATGTCCCTATGGTGTTCCAGAGAAGAAAGTAATGAAGGTTTTGAATAACATTGTTGTGAATAAATATTGACAGAATTTAAAACTGATTAAATAGAGAAAGAATAAGTAAAAATCAGATCATCAACTCTTTTCAACTGTAGTGTGGTAAAGGTTTTTGAGGATAAGACTGAGGTGTGTGTGAAAGGATTGAATACACACCCGTGCGTCATACTCCAGGACAAAAGGAGGGATGTCGATCTGCTCAGGATGGATGCAGGTGAAGAGCTGCTGCAGGTTCTCTATATGATGGACTTTCTCTTTAAGACCTGATACACTAAAAGTAGTGAAGAACCATGTAGAGACCTGATGGGAATCATAAATAAAAGCTTTAGATGGATAGAGATGGAACTCTTCATGAAAAGGGTACAAAATAGGACACTCCTCCCCTTATTCTTTTGTAACAAATGGGCAATTAAACACATTGCTTAAACTGAACTGGAGGTCAAACTTATGAGCATTTATACATGAAAATGAATGACTACAAAATTGATGTTTAATTGCCAACCGAAAACTCTGCTGCTCCTAAAGCTGTTGCTGTAGTCTGTGTTTTCAACATTTTCTCCTGACTCATCCATAAGGCTTGAACACATTTCACACCTGGGATTGTTATAAGGCTTGAGCATTCTCTGACTGAAATGGATGCACTTTAAATTAAACAATTATTTGACACTTAATTGCAGAGGTTCCTCTACATTTGGCGCGCACAAAGCATAATTGTTGAATAATTTCACAAATGAAAGCAAAGTCTGGCAGGGGCAACATGCTCTCATAAGCACTTCAATTACCTGAATAGGTTCCGTGGAACACTATGGAACACTTGGTGCGGGCACATCATGAATCTCAATGTAGTCTCAAAAACGCTTTTCAACAGATTCAGTTACACACAAGCACATAGTCTTTTTTAGTCAATGCAAAACATATGGAGTTGACCGCTGTGAATCAGACCATAGGCCCGTACAAGCTTGGAAAGAAAAGCTCAAAATGAGATGAGCATCTAGTTCTGACTTTAATGGACTTACATCCAAGTTGATGAATTGATTACATTTACCTTGGAGCGGAACGTCGGGTGAACGAAGTAGAAAGCCCTTAGGTTTTTCTTAAACCTGAAAACACAAAGGTAAACCTGGTTTTAAAAACATTATCAACACATCCAACCAATTACCAATTACACAAACAGTGAATTCCTCGGGCGCATTGGGCTTTGAAACGATTACTGCCTTAACAAAAACAATAAACCCATTAGAAATAGAGATAAAGTGCATTTTATAGGAACGAGCAAATGTTGGTGAATTAAGTCCAGCGGGGCAGCCACATCCAAGCCGCACGCTGTTGGCCAAAACACACAGATGAATAGAGATATGGACTGCCAAAATCGGAGAGGTGTTCCAAAAGCGCAAGGGACGTGTCTGTCAACCTTTCCCCTTTCCCACGATGGACACGGCCCATTCAGTCCAAAAACCTTGAGCATGGGGTCACAAGGAGTGATAGCATCACCGATTAGCTCAGCTATAAATATGGACGTGATTGCTTACAGAACCGCATCGCTCTTGCTCATGAATTATGACTGTAAAACACTTTCTTAGTACAATATCTTATAAATAATACAATTATGATCTGCTCTGCTGATACCTCATAATAAATGACACGAGTCAAACTGGCCTGGCTATCAGAGTTATGAGTCACACTGATCTCCACCATGTACGGAAAGTGTGAGGGACTGGAGCTGGAGAGCACTTCTGCTTTTTATTTCAAGACTGTGGTTTCCTCTGAGTGCATGCTGAGAAGTGTCCCCCCGAATAAATGATGAATGCCTGACCTACCAATCACCTACCACGGTTTTGACTTTTAACAAAGACTCTAACTTCTTTGCTAAGCCAGGGAAACCAAAATCATGAGGTCTGTTTGACTAAAAGAACAATCGCCATTCTGTGGTGCTACATCCATGCAAGTGTGGGCCTCTGGTGGTAGTATGTTGACTTTCTAATTTGATGGGTGAGAGGAGAACCTTGAGACCTCATTTTTACAAGGTGTCAAAGTCACTGCAATCACTCACAGTGTTCCAACCTTGATAACTAGAATCCCCTTCAAAATTTCCCAAAGTGCTCTGAGCAAAACGAATATTATTCACTTTCCTTAGTGAAACCAATCAACTCATTTTTGAGCGCCAACTTAGAGTAATAATTCAGAGAAACAGCAGGTAAAACAGAGGAAACATGACTCAGCATTGTGTGGATTTACTTCAAATTACTTTCCAAGCTGGTGATAACCAACAAAAGGGTTGATTATCTGTGTATAAATCTTCATGACATTCATCGAACAGGAAGCCCAATATATAGACATTCCCTTATTATTACTATAACATATGTGGTGTTTTAGGGTTTGAAAAGACAGTACTGTTTGGCAAAAGAAACTCATAAAAACAAAGTCAGCAAGCCAGTATTTATATGAAACTGTGATTAGCTTTTCCATGGGAGTCTGTGAGTTATGGTTTGAAAGAACACCTCAGCCAAAACTGGGTCAAGTCATCTCGAAAACATTGTAAGTTTGTAGAGAGCAGGAAACGTGGGTGGTTTGCAGTATCTCTAATGGAACAGAAATAACTCTTACTTGGCTTCCACAATGTCATAGAGCTTCTTGAGAAAGTCCGTGTCCAGGTGGTTGTGTTCACCAGTGAGTGTGTGGAAATACACCATCACGTACTCTTTCACTGTGATATGGTCCATCACGTGGATGAAATACAGCAAAGCCTAACACACAAACACAGAAATTAACTTAGCTATGTAAATGCATAGAATGCATAGTTGCAAAGACTTCCATAGACATAGCATAGACCATATCATAGCATAGACAGAAAACTCTTGGACTAAATCTAAAATATCTTAAACTGTGTTCTGAACATGAAAAAAAAGTCGGCATGTTCCTTTAAATGAAAATTTTTCAAAGTTTTCAGTCTAAATGCAGATCTCAAATAGAAATTTTATACATCTAAATTGTTTACATCTAAATAACCATTTAGACCCAAACATTCTTTTAAACCCGCCTTATGTAGGTTGACCTTTCACCAGGTTAGGCAGCATTTGTTGTTAAATTTGGCAATTAAATATGGTATACTGTAAGATATACTGAATACAGGGCAATTGGTCAACTGGATTTTCTCCTGCCATACAGAGAACATGACAAATGGAAGTATGAAAATTTTCTCTTTTACCTTCTCCATATCAATAAGTGTAACTGGAATATTCCTGCCGACAATAACCATGACCGTTCTACCACACATATCAACACCTGAAAATGAGAAAAATGCATCATGATTCATGACAGAGCTATATTATGAAAGGTGAATGTTTCCTCACAGCTATTATAAAGTGTCTGAGTCCCTAACCCTAAATGAGCCTCAAAGGCTGGGCAGATGGTCAGGAAGGACACAGCTCCCTAGTTTGATCCCTCTGCTGACAGCATTCTCATTTGTAGCATATCTGAAGAAATGCGTTAGACATTTCAGCCTCACCCTGTTTAATGAACTCATCCAGCAGAACTGAAAGAGTTATGTATATTGAAATCAATGCTTTGTATTTTATTATGAGAAACATCTGGATGTGCATAGCCATTTGTTTTAATATAGTCCACCTTCACATGGCACAGTGAACATGCATGTTTAGGTGTACAGCTAGAGAAACTCTGCTCCCCTTTGGGAAAGTAAGTAAGTCTGCAGTTTAAAAGAAGAAATTAAAGATTTAATTTAGCAAGACAAACAGAATGCGTACAGTCTGTGGTAAATTCATTTGAAGTTTTGAACTCAGAGAAGTGAACTTTGACACTATCTGAGGTAAGCAAAAAAAAAAAAAAAAAATAGATGATGATGAATATTTATCAACACAGAAACCGTTACTTTGGTGGTTATTTTTCATCCTGAAATTGTGAAACGAGAGAAATGGATTACAGAACCCCTGATGTTGAGCTCAATGAGGCAGAACAAAGGTTTCCTGCCCAGAGTGCAAACACACAGATGGAGAGAACACAAAGTCCACACGTGCATAAAGATATACAGAGATACAGCAACACAAAGAGAACATGTGACCAAACAAAGACCATATCATACTACTACAATAACACCAACATACATGAACTATGCCTGTAAAAGGATTAAATACTTTAATCAAATCAATTGATATGGCTTTTAACTAAATGTTTAATTTGAAAAAACTCAAAAATCCACCTTAAAACCTTGCAGGAATTACAAAATGATAAAAAAAAAAAAAACATGCTTTGCTTTTGAGAAAATCCCTTATTATGAAATGTACATATGGGTCAGTCCATGATTAAATGAGCTAATTTGTCGATCCTATTAATGTATGTAATTGACTGTACTAAAGGTATTGTGATAAATTGACAGCTTTACAATTAAAACACACATTATGAAAATACAAGAAAGACACTCAAAGAGAGAAAGACTGACCGGTCTGATATAGTGCCTTTAATGCTGCTATGTCTGAGAGGTCCTCTGCTCGAGCTCTGCAAAGCCAGCGATTATAGCTGTAAAGATACCCAAAACTCAGGCTTCACATCTAGGTAATTTGCAGTGATGTACAAATAACAAACATATGAGTATATGGTTCTCTAATATAAATATGTCTGTAATGAAATATAAATGCTTCCTTAGTTTGTATATATATAACTAAACATGGCTGACAGTTTTTAGGATGCTGTTTGTTCTGCCAAGCTTCCAGTGCCATAGTAACCAAAGTTTCACTGTAGGTAGTACAGAAACACTGTGGTGACTCATTAAAAAAGTAATTAAACATGATGACAGGAAAGCTTTTAAAAGCTTCTTACTAGGGGTGGGCAGTATGACCAAACACATTTTGAATAATTTTATGAGGATTTTTTTTTTCTTCATAGAAAAAAAAAAAGTATCTTACATGCTTAACACGTCATACAGCCCAGCCATACTTCTGTACAGTACTGTTAATAACTACAGTATTTTCTTAGAACCTAATATGGTAAATATTTGTAAGGGGTTTGTAGTTGTAAAAAGCAACATTATAATGCGAGAACAAGACATCTTACTTCCGTTGGTGCTGTTTCTGCTGAGCTGCT
Organism: Pimephales promelas; assembly: GCF_016745375.1. The sequence continues at coordinate 13,187,614 of NW_024121654.1, forward strand.
TCTGAAATTTGGCCCTGAAGGATGAGTTTACGCTGCTTATCCACATCCCCTTCCATACGAGCAAATGCATGACTTCCTACCAGCCCCAAGTCAGATTCCAGTGAATCGTCCCCAGAGTCATCTGCAGAAATTAGATTAATATCAGTATTGTGAACTTATTACTATGTATTCATGCACAACAAAGTTCTGGATATTCAAAGAAAAGCGCAACCATTGCGCCATAAAAGTGTGCTGAAGCACAAATGCATTTGCTGTGATAAACACACACACACAAAAAAAAAAATCTCACACACTTGGAATGAAAATTACCAGGTTCTATGAGCACTACAATGTGGAACATTCCACCAGACGTGGCCTCCCACCCTCAATTAGAGCTGGGAAAGCCAGTGGTGTGTGTGATGCACAGCCAGGCAAAACATAAAAATAAACCTCATCTGTTATTCTTGTTTACATGTGTATGCCAAATCTCCAATATGGGCCAACCTTGGACATATCTGAACAGACTTGAAAAGAAAGTCCAGTCTGAACAACAAACTAAACTTTTCTTATTTCCTCAGCTCAACCACATGGTCACGTCAGTCAGTATTTCTTTAGTTTGTAAAGTTTTTAATTGAACACATTACCTTATACAGTTTTTAATCAACAAAACAAGAGAGGCTCATATATTTTTATATAACTGTATATATAAACAAAAACAAAAAGAGCAGAAGAAGATTACAGTTTTGTAGCAGGAAGTAAAATAGTCTATTTCTTTAGCCAGAAATGAAAGAAACATCTTTGACAGAATGGTAGAGACACTAACAGGTAAATCAGAGGATCACAGCCAGTCAGCTGCTAGCAAACCTAGAGCGACTTATTAGACACAGATGTCTCCTGAAGATTATCTTTACCCAGAATCATTACAGTATATTGAAGGAAAGAATGATATTATGTTTTTGTAATGCAACAGTCCTTTTATCATCTGCCTCACTGAACCAGAGAGCACGAATGCTCGCTTCTAGCTGAAATTTATTTGGATTTCAGGAGCACATCGCCACAATGTGAGATTAAACTTTGTGTAAGACAATGATCTAATCAAAAAAGAAAATAGTAAACAATTAAATAGAAATATATCCATAGCACAGCAAATGAAGGAAAGAAAGATGAAAGTTTTTTTTTAATGTTTTTTTTTTATATATATTCTATGGTAAATGAAGAAAGCAATGAATATAATGGCATTACCATCTGACACACATCCATAGCATACAGCACCGCTTTTTGTGAGGGTAATAAGAACATGAATAACAAAAAGCATAATTATAAAATAAATAAATAAATGGGCATTAAGGGAACTGGGCAGAAAAAACTGCCCAGAAAAACTAAGGCAGATTAGGGAAGTGTGTGGTGGTTTGAGGCATGCTTTGAGACCTTTGCAAGGCTTCATAGACTAATCCATAAGAGCTGGGCTGCATTAGTGAAGGACAAGTCACCTGCTGTCTTTAATAATACTCTAAGAATGACAAGCAAACCTGCATCAAAACGATGAAAGGGCATATATGAGGACAAGAGTTTGAAGAGATCAGCCAGATCAGTGACAGGGTGCGGCAAAGCTGGGTTACAGACATTAAAAATGTGTCCTAAGACTGTATAAGAACAAACACTTCTTATCCTCGTAAAAAAACAACAACTCAGTTTTGGCCCAACCTCAGACAGAAATAAGTAACAGGACATTTATGAAATGTGACTAAGTTTAGAAGCATACTAAACTTTCTGTACTGCACATAATCTGCTTTAGAAAGGCGCCCAACACTGAACCTTGTGGTATTCCATTCCCAAGTATGTTGAGTAAGGGGCTTAGTGTTTGGGTCAGGTTCCTGATCACCATGTGGGATTTATTTAACTGTAATGACGATGTGAGAATAAGGGAATACGGAGTGATGCAAGAGATATTAAACAAACAGCTTTGTAGGTAGAGTGTCTGGGAAAACAGTCATCATTCAAAAATGAATACAAAAGATAAGTTAATCAGGTTTTTAAAATAAAGTGCAAACACTGTGGACCTTTAAAAACATTGTTCTGTTTCTGTTTGAGCAACCCAACAAGCCTGAAACAGTGGCTAAACCAATGGTGCGAGTTTAGTGTTGGACTTAATGTCTAGCTGAGCAATAGCACTTTGAAACTTTTTATCAAGTTGGCACTTGTGATGGCACAGTGTCACAGAAGGTACTAAAACTTCATATTAACAAGGAAGTCTGGAAGCTGTTGTGCCACTTCAGTATGCAGAGGTAAGTTTGGTTAAGCGATCATGTTTGTTCAGATAAGAACTAGATGTCATTCTGAATAGCTCAAGGAAACATGAAAGCGAGACTGATTTAGCAGAATATTAAGGTTATTCTGCTATAACATAAGGTTATTCAGAATATTAAGATTAACTTAGAAAACGCTAACAGACCTTGGACTGCCTTTCCATGTCCTGGTTTAAAGCATTCTAAGACAGGCAGGAAAGTGCAGTGTTTATTGACATGGGACCTGGCTTATGTGGCCTGTTTGAGTTGGATCAACAGCTCTAGTGAGACTTGATAACCTTAACACAGCTGGCTCACAGTCCACATGATATAGGCTTGAAATAATGGCAAGCCAACAAATATACAAGTTTAATCTCCCACCAACAAATAAATATACACTTGTGTTCGGAGTGCTATGGCAAGCAAGCCAAACATACACTCATTCTCATATAGGCATGTTAACATTGGTGTCTATACACGCACACACTTGACTTTAGCTGTATCCACACTGGGCCTATCAGGGACAAAGAGACCATTCTAGCTAATCTGAACTCATGAAACACCCACAACAGAAAAAGATATAGTGAGGGAGAAAAAAAAAGAAAAAAAGTCTCATTCAACAGCTCTAGATCTGCTGCATGCTGCTAATAACCCTAAATCTATCACACTATTGGGAGAACATTGTTTTTCCATGCTGTAAATTAAATATATTACTGCAGAATATAATCTCTGGAACAACTATTAAAATACTACTACTACTAATAATAATAATAATAATAAATCTCCTTTACATTACACAGTGTTTATGGGAAATGCATGTCGTCCAGATAAATGTTCTCCAAACTTTTTGGCAAACATGTATTCCTACTGGCTGTTTGGTAATCTGAAGAAATATACACAACCATTTAAAAGTCTCAGTAAGATTGTTTTTTTTTTAAATAAATAAATAAATAAAGACATACTTTTATTAAGAATGCAATATAATACTGGAAGTGGCAGTATTATAAAAACAATTACATTACAGACATTTAGAGCAAAGAAATGTATAATATTACAAAATATTCTAGTATTTCAAACAAATGCTGTTCTTTTAAACTTTCTTTAAAGCTGACTTTGGGGCAAACACAGAGAACTAAAATGAGGATCAATAGAGTGCCAAAGTTATGACGTCATTTTGTAGGCCAAAATGCGGAAGTGAGTTATAGCATTTCAGCACTTCAGGTTCCCTCGCCCTAAAGTCTATGGGTTTTTTAATAGGTTTTTGTTAAATCGCCTGAAAAAAGTTCTGTGGTTAACAAAGCCTCTAAAAATAGTTTTTAACGTTTTGATCTATGACATAAAACACACCAGTTATAACCTGCTTATGTTTTTTTAAACTTTATTGTGTCTGCTTGTGTTTTTTTAAACTTTATATAGGCTTCAAAATGACTAAAATTTTAGATTAACTTGTAAACATCATCTTGATAGACAAAACATGCAAGGGTCACAACTCTTTTCTTTGACAGTTCTTATTTTTTGCGGTTTTAAAAGTCAATTGAGAAAATGCATAGCTTTTCGATTGAGGGAACCCATGCGCCGCTAACTTCTGAGTTGTCCTACAAAGTGATGTCATTACTTCGGCACTCAACATCAGCGTGGCGTTTTTGAGATGCCGAGAGCTCTACGTACGTGACTAACTTGGACTTGACGGAGCTTCACGAAATCACGTCTTGACAGCTTTATTAGACAGGTGAGAAAATGTACATAAAACAAATCAATTTTATATAACATTAGCTCAACATGATGAAATGTTAGAATATGGTCAGTATTTTATTCTAAATGTTGATCTAGCTTACTGCTAGTTTCGTATAGCAAACGAACTAACATGTAGTATAACATTATAACTTTCAAAACACATTTAAATGCTGTTTAGTGTGATAGTGTAATGTTAGACCAAGTGAAGCAGTGTTGCGTTCCCTCACAAGTATAATTTGTCTAATAAACTGACCTGTGAGTAATCCAGCACTTGTGGGCAGTTCAGTAGAATTAAATGTCCTTATTCCTTTATATCCGCAAGACTCGTGTGTAATAACTGTCTCTTTAGCAATCGTGACCTGCTTCATACCACTGTAACGTCAAAAAATCAGCTTGACAGCAAGTGCCATCATTCAGCTCATCACTGCATCATCAACCTACGCCTTTGTTATTGTTGGAAACTGCGCCCTCTTGTGGCGAAATGTTTTTTACATATTGTGCCTTTAATCTATCTATTTTTGGTCACAAACTTGTCTTATTCAAAGGTCAAAGTTCACCAAACTTGCATGCTATGAATGGAAGTCTGTGGAATGAAAAGTACAGTGTGACAACCCCTTAATGGCTGCTGAAAATTCAGATTTGCCATCAGAGGAATAAATTATATTGTAAAATATGTTAAAAAAAGAAAAAGTTATTTTAAATCGTAAAATCATAATATTACTTTTGATCAAATAAATACAGCCTTGGTGAGAAGAGACTTCTTTCAAAAATTAAAAATATTTTATCTGAAAGATAAACAAATATGTGTTACATTGAAAAATTATTTGAGCTCACCCTCTAGATTTCCAGGCTTTTCAGCAATGCGGATCTGTCTCTCTGGGACTACGGGCTCACCCTCAGAATTGCCAATGTCGGCAGGGAGGAGAGGGAGAACGATTCTCTCCTCTTTCTTTGAGCGTGGGTAATACAACGGCATTAACTTCCTGTACACTGGCTGGAAACAGAAATCAATAACAAACACATCAAGATTCAATCAATTATACATACACAGACTAAAAAAGCAGGAACTTGATACAAATCAACGTTTTAATTTAGCATATGTTGAAAAGGGGCATAAATCTCCACTGCATTGTGCTGTAGTTCACACTCAGGTTACAGCAGTTTCACCCACAAACACAACAAAAGTTGGTCTTTAAATAAAAATGTCATAATAATGTGAGAGAGCACAGTCGAGAATTAAAGGATGAAGTGAAAATGAAACAGCACACACCTCCTCAACATCCGAAACAGCAAACACCACTGTCTCAATGTTTTCACCATGATTCTCTAGAAATCTACGAACAGTCCCTGGAATCATAAATGTGGGGGAAACACATTTTGATAAGATCCTTCTGAATTTCTTTAGTTTGATGTACTTACTTTATATAATACAAGTAAAAGTAAATTACTTAAAGCTATATGTGTGGCGTCCTCAAGTGGATATGCCCTTTTGACTGTGCTGACCACACACAAACCCACAGACACCATGGCATGTTCCCTGCGACAGAAACAAAATCAACATACACGAAAATATTTTCTTTTGACTTCAGTTATACATGGTTTACATCAGTCAGTAAGTTGGTTAAAAAAAAGCATCCATTTAGCAGCAGACATTTTTAATTTACTCAAAAATTGTGCAATGATCCAGCTTACTTGGCCAACTGCATGACGTTCCTGTAACAGCTGTATAGAGAACTCTCTGCAGCTGTCCGGTACTTGGCTTTATATTTGGGTCCAACTGTGTGAACGATAAAACGTGCAGCCAAGTTGAAACCCTCTGTCATTTTTGCTTCACCGGTCCGACATCCTGGAAAAAAAATAGCACTGCCATATAATTTACACTCCAACAAAATGATGAGATAAGATTTGTCCCAAAACTGTATAACAAACAGCACTTAATAATATTAAATCTTTAATAGTTAGATAAAATTTAGATGCATGACAAGTAACAGTTCTTCATCTGCTAGCCAAGTAGCACCCTCTACCTTTCAGTTTGAGTAGTTCATCTCGTAGTTCAGGTCCTGCATATCTGTGGATACTGTCTGAAACAGGGTTCTTGTCCGTTAGGGTCTCATTGCTGGTATTGACGATTGCAGTGCAGTTTAAAGATGCCACATCGCCATTACTATAAAATGAGGGGATGATATAACCCATATCACATACAGAAGAACATCCAGAAAATATACATACAATAAGACAGTATATGTGCGTCATTGATTTCATAACGAGTTGTCCTGATAAACTCGCCTATGTGGAAAGATTGTTCTTTGATCGCTTTCTGTATAATTCGTTCACAAATTAAATATGATTTTTTTTTTCATCCTACTAAAAGAAACGATGTGAAGTCATTTGTACATCCGAACACTGATCAACTGCCATACTTGGCTCATTTGCAAGCCATGATATCTCTTGAGGAAAAACTTAAATCACGCTTGTACATTCATACTTCCTAGCTCATTTACTGATGGGCGAGCCAAATTCTCTGCGATAAAGCAGAGAAAGGGGACGTTACCTTTCCTCCGTATGACATCATACGGCGGAGATTCAAGATCAGCCCATTTGAGCTTTCATTTTCTCAAAGGCAGAGAAAGACTCGGTTTGCAACAATTGAAATTTCTAGCCCTTATCCAGGCTAGGGGAACACATATTAATGTTAAAAAAAACTCAGAAAGTGAAAATTTCATGTCAGGGGACCTTTAAAAATAATTTTTGGTAACTGAAACAGAGCTGAAATTAAATGAAAAACTTGAAGACTTTTTTTATTTTTTATTTAAGGCCCGGTTTCACAAACAGAGCTTAGATTCAGCCAGGATTAGTCCTTAGTTTAATTATGACATTTAAGTAGCTTTTATAAACATGCCTTAGAAAAAAAAAGATTACTGGTGTGCATCTTGAGATAAAACAATGGTGCTGAAAGGGTCACTTCACCCATTTGCATTAAGCTTTGTATCTTTAGAAACCCAGTCATATTTTTGAATGGTCATGGTTTATTCCCTTATTTTCCCCTGAGATGGGAGAAATAAGGATTTAAGTGTTTTATTTCCTGCTTATCGTGACGTAAAAATCGTCATTTTGCGTCACGATAAGCAGGAAGGCACATTTCATTGAAATGTCAACAGACTTCAATGATTGATGATTATTATTCAAGGGTGTGGCACCCACTCACCCACAGGCCTATTACAGATCAGTGGGTGGGACTTCACTTGCAGAAACTGAAATCAATATCCGCCATCTTGTTTGGAAGCTAAGCTAACAAGCCCTGTGGAGATATGAAGTTATGATAATGATGGAAGAAACTAAACATGATATGGAAGAAGAGGGTTTTGAAAGTCTGCTGCTCGAATCCGATGTTCGTGGCTATCTTTACGAGCCGCAGTATAGTTTAGAACAGCTGAGGCTGATGAAGGAGCAGGAGGCGCCTGGCTGTCGGTCGAGACGCCCGGACTGGGTCGAGCTCGGCGGCCTGCTGTTGCCTGTACTCTCGCTGCGTGTCACGGCCTACGGACACAGAGTCCGTCTGCTGCAGGGAATTTCAACGATGGCAATTTCTCCTGGAGGAAATCTCTGAATCAGACGAGCACACGGACGTTTGTGTTGTGATAGTTTCGCCTTCAGAACATCCAGGTATCATGCAGTAATTCACCATACAGAAATAAATACAAACGCGGAGTAATTCATTAACGTTAATGTGTTTACAAATGTAATGTGAACGGGTTTGATGTTGTGGGAAGAAAGAGGCATGAACCGGCGAACATTTAAACATTTTAACTCTTTCCCCGCCAAACACGGAATTTTCCGTGTTTAATGAAAAAACGCATCTGCGCCAAACACGGAATTTTCCGGGTATCCGTGTTTTAGGTGGTATACGGTAAGGAAGACCCACGCGCATGTCCTGAATGATTGCGCAACTCTTTGTTTAGAGAAACAGATTGCAATCGTCTCAAACAGTGGAGTAGTGAGAATGTATCAGACAGACAATGCAGAGGTATATGGCTGAAGTACTGGAGGTTAATGGACTCGGAGTCCGATCACTCTTTATTTGATAATTCTGAATCTGATCGGGACGAAGTAGTCAGTGAGAGAGATGCACATGTTCATGCTAGCCATGGACGTGCCGCAGATAGATCGTATAATGACACTATAATATGTATGTGTGTGTGCAGGCATTTATGTGTGGCTGTCTAAATATGAAGGTGTAATTGTCAAATTATTTCTCTCTTTGTGCACATTTACCACATTGTAATATGTATTTGTGTGTATTTGTGTGTGTGTGTGTGTGTGTGTGTGTGTGTGTGTGTCTAGGCCTATTGTAATTCCAAATATTCATTATTCACAGGTAGAACACAGAGAGGCAGAGGCAGAAGTTTTATTGCAAAAGTTACATTTCCCTTACATCCTGGGAAATTTGATATATTTTACATTTATTTTATGTTTTTAATTTATTTTGGAAAGTTTTATATATGAAGGAAACAACATCTGAATGTATTCTGCTTTTAAATGCACTTGTTTGATAAAAACACCTTTTTCTCAGTTTTTTGTCCAAAATGTTGTGTTTTTGACAAAACCTACCTCTGTTCAAGAGGCAATAAAAAAAGAACAGATGAAGATAAAATAAAAACGTTTTTTTTGCCTAAAAGCAGAGGCTCAGATCTTTATTTTTATATATATCATCTTCATATATTCATGGAAGAAAATATTCAGCGGGGGCATTCAAATTTAGCGAAAATCGTCAAAAACCCTGGCGGTGGCTGGCAACTTTTTTTAAAAACGCTGGCGGGGAAAGAGTTAATAGTAAAATTAACAAATACAAAACGAAAGTAAGCCAGCGTTACACACAACAGAAACAAAACATAAAATCAGGCCTGTTTCTCTCTCGATCTGCCGTCGTCGCTCCCCATTTTATGCATTCGCTCCTTCTATTCGTGAGAGACGCACCGGCGCGCGCCTCACAGCTGTCTTTCACCCACGCCACCGGCCTCGCGCAGCGCGCTGTCCTCTTACATCCCTCGCCCTCGATCGTCCTGCTCGCCACAGCCAACTAACTAGACATTTTGTTTGAAATGAATTTCAAACTCTTTACTCTGGTAACAGCTAATGTTAGCGTTGTAGACGGAAGAGTGTGTTTGCGTCTCTGTTTTCGCTGTTCCGGTGGGTGGGTTAGTGGGTGTGGCTTGCGGAGCTGTGCAATGTTGGGGAATTTTGGGAACTATAGTTTTTTAACACAAAGGCGCCCCTTGGTTATTTTCTGTCTTTTCTCGGTCAAGAGGGCACCAAATTAAAAAATTATTTTACATTTCGACTACATATATGATCCACTTTCAATAAAGATTAATGTTGCAATGGGGGAAATGCTCCTTGAAATACTGATTTCCGGATAAACCAGCAGTATAAACGGTTTGCTTTCTGATAAACCGGCTCAAACATGCATTTTAATCTGGGACTAGACTTAAGCCTTATCTGTGAAATTGTGGAAAGAAATTAGAAAGTAGAAATGTTACCCTGGGAACTAACTGAAATGTTTAAGTACTAAAGTTATAAAAAACTGAACTACTAAAAAAAATAAAGATTATAAAAATTACTAATACTTTAAAAGTAAAAGCTCAAAATATTAATAAATACTAAACTTATACTAAAAGGGTACTATATACTACTATAATACTAAATAGTATTATACTAATACTAAAAGGGTATAAATAATACTAACATCACTAATAAATAATTGTTTTTTATAACATTAAGTGTTATTATTGTGCCATTTTATTTTCAACAGAAAAATTAACAAACAACAACAATGGAAATACAATAAATGAAAGGGTAAAGTCACTATGAACAAGCACAAAACAATGTGCACTGCTGAATTCTTTTTCTGCCTGAACTTCCAGAAGGACTGGTTCATAGACTTCATAGAGAAGTTAAATGAAAAAAAAATTCCCCTTCCTTAAAAACAAAGAGAAACTATGAATTTGATCCTGCGCCAACACAGCTACATCTATCAGAAAGCACAGCAAGGACTTCTCAGATGGTTGCATGTGACTGAGCTATAAGGGGGATTTGTGCGCATGAGGGAATGACTAAAGCAGTAAAGATCTGGCGCAAATAACTAATGCAAAGAGCAGAGTGGGTGGAGAAAAAAAAGGAAAGGATTAGCTCTAAATGATTAAACTCCGATAACAAAAGAAAAGCGTTTGATGCTTTGGCTTTCAGGGCTAAGGCTGAAGTTACAGCAAAAAAACAAACAAACTATTAAGCAATAGTTTGTGCTTAAATAAATACAGAGGTTTGTGGAGGATCTGTGAAAAACACAAGATGAGGAATATCAATAGCAACGTAAACAACACTCACAATAGTACAATCTTGCTGTTGATGTCTTGTCTGAAGGGGAAAGGGGAAGTTAAGGAGTTGACATGATTTGTCAGCGTGTCTTCCTCCTCCCTTGAGTGATTTTCTCCATCCACCTCATCTTGGACTCCCTGAGGCTGGTCCCATGTGTAGAGGCTCTGGACCTCCACAAACTGGGAACGAGCTCCCAAGGGATCCATGATGTTGCTTCACTGACAAATTTGGAACTGAAAGACACAGAGAAGCATTTAAGACTGTAGTGTGACCTGGGCCATTTTAGCAATAACACATACAGATGTCAGCTGCAAATGCATTTTACATATAAGCTTCAGTAAATCAAGGAAAATGAGTTTCCCTGCATATTCACTATATAAAATTCACAGGAGGAAAAAGTTAATGTGGCCGTCGTCAGATTGGGAAGTCACTCAAAAGGCTTTTTCACGGTGGCTTCAGTGAGGCGCAGTGGTTTATGGGATGAGTAGTTCCTTTGATTGGAATGGGTACACTCAGAAAAAAAGGTACAAAAGCTGTCACTGGGGCTGTACCTTTTCAAAAGGTACACTTTTGTACCCAAAGGCTGCATATTGGTACCTTAGTGGTACATATTAGAACCTTAAATGTACATATTAGGACTTAAAATGTACCTATTAACACCTTAAATGTACATATTAGCACTTCAAATGTACATATTAGGACCTAAAATGGACATATTAGCTCCTGAAATGTACATAATAACACTTAAAATGTACATATTAGCACTTAAAAATAAATGTACATATTAGCACCTAAAATGTACATATTAACACCTAAAATGTACATATTAGCACTTAAAATGGACAAAAGTTTACCTTTTGAAAGGTTACAGCCCAGTGACAGATTTTGTACCTTTTTTTCTGAGTGTTACACAGGCTTGTACCCTTGACTTTTTTTGGGATTTTCTCTTCGTTTTTTCATTCGAAATGATATGTTTTATGCTTAATAGTACAATTGTGGGAGGGGCGTCCAATAGTGTGATGTCAGATGGTCGAATGGCTCGATTTGAGGC
>NW_024121654.1:13199534-13235578 GCF_016745375.1 Pimephales promelas
CGACAGAGACATATGGGCCATTCCACCGAATGGGTGACATTTGCTTGATGTAACTCTTCAAAATTAAACTTTATTTTTGACAACATTGAATCTAATACTACACATATTTAACTATTCAAAATATGTATTGATCAATGTCAGGCAACTTTTCTTACAAGGTTTAAAGAAACTTCAGATTTTATATCACGCAGTCCACGTGATGTAAAAGAAAACAGGACCCATCGGACCAGGTGACCTTCTTCCTCTGCTCCGAGGTCCAGTTCCAACACTCGCGTGCTCATTGTCGGCACATTCGCCGGTGGAGTCATCAAAGGCACTCTGATTGGCCCGTGGCTACGCACCAGAGTGTGGTTCAGTGTGTAGTGTTGACGCATTCTCCCCTTAACCATCATTCAAATTTTACCAGACCAGTTCGTTGCCCTCGTGCATCGATGAGCCTTGGGCGCCCAACACCCTGTCGCCTTTTGTGGTTTCTCAATCCTCCGACCACTCTTGGTAAATTCTCACCACTTCTGACACAAAGCAACCCACAAACCTTTTCATTTCAGAGACATTCTGACCCAGTCATCTTGTCATAACAATTTGGCCCTTGTGAAAAAAATTCTCAGATCGTTATTTCTGCCTATTTCTCCTGCATCTAACATGTTGATTACAAGAACTGATTGTTTGCCTACCATTTAATCTACCATGACCTTAATTGGTATGTGGCCTTATTAGGAGATTATCAACAATATTCACTGTGACATGTTTTGGCACATCAGTGTACAGTAACAGTGTTGATGAGGTCAGATCAGGCATGATAAAAAACATCATCTTGCCTATACCATAATTCAGAAACAAACTCGGCACAAAATGACAAATGATATTGGTAATATTATTCCCCTTAAAAAAAAAATAACTATGTTTTTTAAGCAAGGGGTTTGCAAACTTATTATGCTCTTCTGAAAGTCAAATCTCTCTTTTCTCCAGTGGTACTGTAGCTCTCAGCACATCTCCACCACCCCCCGCCCCCCCCCCCCCCTCTGGGCGGGTAATCAGTTTCCTATCATTAATAGAAGTTGCCAAGTGACCTACCTGGTTCACAGTGACCTTGGCGATTTTGTGTTACTGCGCACTTGCAACATGCCAGTTTCTCCAAGCTTATCACTCACTGAGCAGCAGTTAAATTTGTGGCCTAAGATGACCCTAAATTACACTGCACAAATTGTGGTGTAAGATTTACTTTGAAACAATATTTAGTTAATTTAAAGTCCACAAATAATTACAAAGAAATTGCTTACTATTTTTTTTACTTACTACTTTAGTAAGTAAAACTTACTCCAATAATCTATATAAACAACCTTGAAAAATATAATCTGAAGCACAAGATGCCTCAGAATATATATAAACATAAACATCAGTGAGGCTGCAGAAAAAGCCTCAAGGTGGTTACTGGTTACCCCAGGTGACGGTGTCTGAAGATCAAAGACCCGAAACACCCTGTGACCCTAGGTCCTTCACTGAAGATGTGTCCAAGCTGCACCTTTAAGGTGTTTCAAAATCATGATTCATGCAAACTCAATATTGTAGGATATATGTAAAAATAAGAATTTCCACCAGTGGTCTCAGTTTTGGGCACCACCGTATGTGGAAAGAGAAATCAGTCATTGTTCAGCATCTGTTGAGCAGATGATACCGAGGGGTAACAGGATGTCAGGTTGTTGAAAGACGGCAAATGACACCCAGCTCATGACCTTTGCTTCCTTCTTTTGCCACCCATCCATCCTGTCCTGTCACGCTGCAATCAGACCAATGACAGTGGGCAGAAAAAAAAAATGGCCTCAAATCTGCTGCTTCTGCTAAACAGAGAAAACAACAACAACACACACATGTGTGAAATACTGTTTGCAATGGGGATGACGTGTATACTGAGAGCAGGGGTAATGTCCCAGGACCAGTTCACCACGACCTATAATATCAATGTGTGCTGCCAAGAGCAAAGGAGCATGAAGGATTTAAAACAAATAGAAAGCACTAACATTGTTACTGAAATAATGGAAATGTACAAACTGTAAATACTTTCAATCTATAGGATGTATTAGAAGAATAATAGAAGAACAAAGACAATTTACAGTAATTAACAAATCCATAAGGTTCCCACAGCTTTAGGTATTGTAATATACATGATGTTTAGATTATTACATGTAAAAATATAAATATTGTTAGTTGTAATGCAATAAATAATATTTCATAGAAACTGTAGTTTCCATTCAAACATTTACACTACTGTTCAAAAGTTTTGGGTCACTAAAAGGTTTTTGAAAGAAGTCCCTTCTGCTCATCAAGGCTCCATTTATTTGTTCAGAAGTACAATAAAAACTGACATCGTGAAATATTTATAATTGAACATTTTTAAAGGGTAATTTATTCCTGTGATTGTAAAGCAGTATTTTCAGAATCATTCCAGTTTTCAGTATCGCATGATCCTACAGAAACTTAATATGCTGATTTTCTGCTCAATAAACACTTATCAATGTTAAAAACAGTTTGCTGCTTAATGTTTTTTTTTTGTAAAACTGTGATGTATTAGTCAGATTTTTTTAATGAATAATTAAAAAAAAACATTTATTTGAAATAGAAATCTTTTGTAAATGTGTCATTACTGTCACTTTATCAATTTAATAATAAAGTATTAATTCCTTTAGAAAAAATGACTGACCTCATACTTTTGTTCAGCAGTGTTTATATCTTACAAATGTCTCAAATTTTGGACAAAATCCATCCTACGGTTTGAATATGGCTTCATTAGAGGATCAGTCCTCCAATGTGAGCATAAATATGAAAATTATATTTACTATAGAAACATCCATGGATTTTCTCTTGACGTTTAAAGACGTTTCGTGATTTTTAGGTCTGGTAATTCTGATTTTCAATTTTCTTGATATATCTTGATATCATCAAACGTCTTCATTTGAATGCAGGTTATAAGTGACGTATGAGTCAGTAAGAAAAGACTTGACAATGGAAGCTTTTGTTTTATTCCATTCACTTTTTGTAACATCTTTATTGAATTTGTGTGGTATTTTAAACATATTTACAGTTATTGTTTTTTGTTTTTTTTTTGTTCAGTAAAAATACAAATACAGAACACAGCATTATCGAAACCCACCCAGCAGCACCAGGGAAAACTGTTGGCCTGGGCTTCACTCATTATTAGTCAAAGTCATGTTACTGGGGAAAAAAGAAAATGGGACACCACTTCTGCCATCTAGAGGGGAGGAGAGGATGTGGTTTAGAAACTGAAGAACTGAAACGACAGGATAGAAAGAGAAATACCCTTCGATGACACCCAGAGGTGCTCAAGTCTTTTTGAAAGACTGATTCTCAAACAGATTCTTCATGAGAAAATAATAAACTTTTCCTTCTCCGATCAAGTACATGAAATATTCTGCGGATGTGCCATTTCACACGATAGAAGATTACAACAAACAAACAAACATCGAAGAGCATAAGGCTGAACACGTCTTCTCAACAGAATGAATAAATATTCATTAAAGGTCAAATAAAACAAACCAAAAAAACAAAATAATAATAATAATAATAATAATAATAATAAAAAAACTTCAATATGATTAGCTGTTTGATCAAACTCGAAGTGAATCATCTAATATCAGGAATCTGTTTCTGTCTGCCACCACCGGTTCTCAGGGTTTACAGCCCAGGACAGAAACATTCACGGAACAAGTCATGTTAAAACTCACATGAAATATTCAGAGATATGCGTTTGACTTTAAAGAACAGAAACAGGAATGACAAGAAAAGTCTTTGAACTCAGTTTAGGAGTATACCCAAGCCTAAAACATACTACATCATGGGCTTTGTAATTATGCAACTGTATTCAAAATCTTTGCACTGTTTTTTTTTTTTTTTTGTTTCATTTACTCTGGGTTTCTTGTACAGAGCACACACAGTGTATTTTCTGAACCCTAACCCCCATATTTATATATATTTATAAATCTCTATCTCGTTGGCTACGATTAGTGGTAAAACTCTGCAGTTGAAAAAAATCTGGTCTGGTCTAACAGAGTGACCATCACCATCGACAGTTGAAAACAAATGGTGATGGCCGTGAGAATAAGCATCTGAAGCACTGCGACGTCTCTCCACAAGTTACAGCTGCTGCTGCTTCAAGTGTTACTGATTCAATATATGGCAAAAACCGATCCATGTTTCAGAAAGCAGTATGAATGAAATTGAGCATTCAGAAAGGATGAAAAGAAAGAGGAATGGAGAGACAGAAAAGTGCAGGTTTCTGGAATGACGGTGGTGACTGTCTCACAGGCAGCAGCTGTTCGATAGCAGCACATGTCTGTTTTTTACTCGCTAACCTTAACAGAGACATCGGGGAGACTGTTTGAAGTGAAATCCCGGAGAAAAGAACATCCCTGGGTGCCTGTGGCCTAAATTCAACCTCAGCTGGAGAAAGATTTCACAGGTGGTCAAATCCAACATCTGCTGTCTCCAGGAGCCCAACTCAGAAAGTGAAAGGCTCTGGTCTATTTATCCACCATTTTGAAGCGATTTAGTGCTGAGCTGATGACATGAAACACTGCCAAATTGGAGGGGGAAAAAAAAAAAGAAAAAAAAAGAACGAACTTGTTAAAATCCTTCCTTGGTGAGAAATGCACATCCATTTCAGAAGGTCTTTATGTCCGCAAATGTGAGTACAGTGTGTCAGATCAGCGGCCACAAGAGAGAGACGCACATGATCAATCCGACAGTCTGTCCTTCAGAGAATATATGAGAGACACAGATAAAGAGAGTTCGGTCTCCTCCGGTCACTGAAGTCCCATGATTCACAGTCCAGGAGGAGACAGTGGTTGGTGGGTACAGTTCTCTCCTCTCCTTTGCACTAGCAGCTGCTGTCTTTCACAAGGAGGGAGGCGTATAGAAAAGGGGCGAGTGAGGGGGAGAGCGCCCCCCGGTGCGTCCGCTCTACCGCTGGGTCTCGCTGCCAGGCAGGGTGATGTTGCCCAGGTGCAGGACGGGCAGAGGGTGGGCCTCCGTGTTGAACACCCAGTTCTCAAGAGGCAGCAGCTCATCGCCAGAGAAAAGCAGATATAGATACCTACAAAAACACACACATGCAGGGATCATAGAATTAACCTGATACTGTTCCAAAACTAGGTCACAGATCGGATGTATCCCATTCAAGACATTTGTCAGAATCTGCAGTGTCTCAATGGCACCAGCAGGTTGCAGTAATGACTGGCTGTCTTTCCACTCCAATTGACTCTGCAAATCCTACTTTGTTTAGCCAACAGGCACAGTGCTATCATAGTAATGTTGACCATTATAGTAGTAAATGATCATTATTACATTGTTAAATGTACAATAGTAAAGTGTACTCGCATTATGTGTATCAGCAAATGGAATGACTTTTACTTGAGAGTTTCAGCCAGAAAGAAACTTTGCTGGACGTCATCGTAGGTGGGGTTGGAGGAGTAGACGTCTTTAACACCAGAGAAACCTCCGCTGACTCGACAGTATTTATCTATAGCCTGCACAAAAGAAGAAGGTGGTTATATGCAGAATAAACACACACACAGTATAAAATGTTTGGGGTAGGTACATTTTTTATTCATCATTTCTCTTTTCAAAAACGTATCAAGGTTTCCAGAAAAAATACCATGGAAGTCAATGGGGACCAGAAACTGTTTGGTTACCCATATAATTCAAAATATCTTCTTTTGTGTTCAGCAAAAGAAAGAAATTCATACAGGTTTGGAACAACTGAGTGAGTAAATGACAGAATTTTCATTTTTGGTAGAACCATTGCTTATTTTTGACAAAATAGATGCAGCATTGGTGGACAAAAGAGACTTTCCCTACCAACCTCATACATTTGAACGGTTTTGTATATTATTTTTACATGTGTCCCCATCACAATTTATTTATTTTTTCTTCACATTTGTGACAAACAGTGAAGCTTAATGTTCATTTTGTTGGCTTAATGTGAGAAATATTTACACATATGATGTTCTTGAGACAAAAAGAAAACGTCAGCATCTTAGATTAACATTTCACGGTAAAGGTTGTTAACGCTTGAGTCATCATGACTGTATGTCTTTGATTTCTTAAAACTGTGAGCATCAGACTATTGTTCTCAAATTTCTTGCAGTTTCTAATTAAGTCACCAGGCAATTGGTAAGTAACTCAGACTAGGTCAGTTCCAGGTGCAGTTTTTCCTGTGCATTAGCTAAGAAAGATTGTCTAAACAGTATGTGCATTATCAAGTGAAACCATTTAATTTTAAATTTTAATTTTAAATTTTTTTTTAAATTCCCCACTTTGTGACTGCTAATCAAATCAATGCATGACTGTGTACTCACAGTAATGACAATCCAGAAATAGAACATATAAGAAGCTGCTGTTTTTCTCCAAGAACCAATAATGCTCCATTAGCGTTGCTTCAGCCTCTGCCAGCAGGACTGATGTGCCAGGAAAACACGGCATGATGTGCTCACATACCTGGAGCAGATTTTCTGAAACAGCTGCTACACGGAGGACTCAACTCACAGCGTTACAACACAACAGCAGCTGGCTTGATCCAGACTCACATTAACCCATTCAACAGAGATTCTGCTCAGCTCCCTTTCCTCCATTTTACAATTTGATTTACCTTGGAATCTTACAACATCTTTTTAGAAAAAAAAATTTAATAACACTTTTGAATATATCATTAGCAAAAATAACTTTTCAAACATTACCTTGCAATTCTGTGATATTTTAAATGCTGCAATTGGTTATCGGCCATAAAAGGAAAACAACTATCCATTAATTCCTATAATCATTCCTTGACAGAATGACATTGTTTCCACCATAAAACATCATCTCTGCAAACAATACAGCAGTTCAAATAACCAAATTGTCAAGCCGACGACATTAAACAAAAGCCATTTGTTTAACTTCTAACTGGCCATTTTGCAAAGATATGGTGAGAACTGGGGAAAATCTGAACCTAGAGACGCACACCAAATAGATCAAAACATCACCATTTATCTAGCCAAAGAAAAGTGCCAGGATTGCAAGAAAAGAAATTAGAAGAGAAAAGGAGGCAATAGCAACAAAGGAACTTTGGTGATAGGGAACAAGTGAGCATTATTCTGCTCTCTTTGACAGAAATGGGGATCGTGACAATGAGGGAGAGGAGGAGAGAGAGTCCAAGCACCCAGCGGCTCATCAAAATAAGCCCAAATGCAGAGAAAGAGTACTGTAACGGCAGAACAATGACACCCAATCAGAGACAAGAATGATGCTCCATTCTCAAGAGCACTTTGAAACTGTTCTAAAAACACAAACACACTTCCCTAAACACAGCCTAGGCCTCACTGGCATAATAGTGACATCAAAAGAAAGGGAGTGATACAGTACATCTAAAAAAAATACAGATGGAGAGGTAAAGGACTAACACGAGCAGCGAAAAGATGCCAAAAGATGCGACTGGGACTACAGATGGATATCAAAGCGATGAGATATGGGTTTAGATACTGAGGAACATTCTGTGCAAGACACTAAGTCTGACCTTATTCTGTCTCTGAGATCCGGCTGAACTCTGATGGCTGGAGATACCAGACCGATGAGAAGGGAGTCAAACTTTTTTTGAACAGTTTCTTTGTGCTGCATAATTATGCATAGACAGTTCTTTTTTTAAAAAAGTTGTCCTTTTACTGGGTTACACTTCTTAGAATAAAATTCTAACTGACAAAAGACAAATATTATTTTCATTTTTTGGATGATAAACAACAATGTACAATGGTTTTTGCCAACGTTGAATCACTGTCATAATGCTTTTTCAATACAGGCATACCGACATCCCATTATAAATGCAGTGTATGAAATATGGATAACTATTTTATTTTGAGATTCAACTTCTGTAAAATAGAAATGTATAATTTATTATAGTATAGCACAAAAAATGCTTAAAGGGTTTCCTATAATCTAGTAACTTACTATTCCTTTACAGGGCTCGCAAAATTGCTAGCCTGACGTCCCTGGGCTATTGTGTTTTCCAGTCGGGCAACCAAAATACATAAATGGCCTTAATCTGAAATAGTGTTATCAAATGTGTTAATATTGGTCAATTACCGATATGGTCCTGATGTATTGTGCATCAGTATTCGGTGTTACTGTCATAGAGATGGAAGCATGAGGAAAGGTAGAGGGAGGTGCTGACCTGCGCTGCTTCCCAGCCCCACTGCCTGTATTTGGGGTCGTGGGTAAATCTCCACATGTACCAGTATGTCTCGATGACCTCAGGCCTCAGGATGTAGTACTTCTCGTTCTGTCTCACAGCCACGGCCTCCAGCCCGCTGTCGAACTTAAAGGCCTCTGGACCGAGCTTCAGTACTGCAAACAATAAAAGGTTTACGAGTTCAGCACTATTAGTTGAATCTTTAGCCCTCGTGCTATAAATGTAAAAACTATCTGTCTGAGACCTTGTGGCAATCCATCACGGTCTCTCAGTCAAGTTGAGTGAAATAGAAATGGTGCACTCTCAAAATAACCTGTAGTGTTACCATGGCAACACACCATGCTACAAATTAGATTAAGTCCAAAGATCTAATGTGTTTTTTTTTTTTAATACTCTTCAAACTGCCCCCTTTTATTCACTAACCAGTGCGATCGTAGCTTTCATGGCAGGTGTGAGCAATCTCTGCTCCGAGCTGCAAATAGTGCCCAGCTTTATCATCTGGCGACCCATCAGCCCCGAGGGCAAACATGCCCCCAGCAAAGCAAGTCAGGTGACCCATCTTACGCTCCAAGTGGCCATTTTTCCACTCCCCGATGAAAGTAAGACCGCCGTTGGACTTACGGATGAGGTGGCGCTCGATAGCCTGCAGAAAGAGAGAGAATGAACAGAGCGCACACACACACAACACAAGACCACACGTTGTCAAGGCAACCAGCAGCGCTCACCTCGATGGCATCGTCATAGGTTTTGCGTGCCTCTGTGTCGGTTTTGTCAGACATTAGCCAGGCCTTCAACAGGTATTCATAGAAACTATCACCTAATCCACCTACAGATGTGTGATCTGCAGAGAAAGAGAGAGAAACCACGATAAACCGAGGAAAGATGAGACTTTAGCTTTTCACTGTATTCACTATCACAACATTTTGGGGTGCATCGCTTCATAAAATTGAGGTTAAATCACATGGATTACTTTTATGATGCCTTAACTACCTTTCTGGGGATTAAAAGTGGTAGTTGCATAGAATGTCAATGGAAGGGCAGAAAGGTTTCAGATTTGTGTTCCGAAGATGAACGAAATCTTACGGGTTTTGAATGACAAGTGGGTGAGTAATTACTGACAGAATTTTCATTTTTGAGTGAAATAACCCTTTAAGCTTAGAGTAAATGGAGTTGACAAAACAAAACTAGCTTAATTAGATACAACTAAACTCTTAATTTTGTGAAAAAAAGAAAGAAAAGTCAATTGTGGTTATTCAAATTGATCAGTTTTGGTTAATCTCTGTTCAAAGCTCAGTCTTTTAATGTACCTGAATGCTGCTATAAAAGTGTATTCAGGCTTGACACAGAGTATCATTACAATAAAAATGCGCTGAAGTGAGCATGTTTTCGCTGGCGTTTATTGGACACACACCAGCACACACCTAATCACTTATAAACACAGCCATTGAGTGTGTGTTCCACTTTGACACAGCTAATGACTGCAGAGTGAGTGCGTGTTTGACAGGCTGGGAGTCATTTATGCTGGTAATGGCTTGTAATGGGCACCTACAACAGAACATGTAAACAATCTGTGTTGACTTGTCAGAGGGAGCTGTTGAAATTAAGACAGGTATATTAAAGACATGGACAAAAACAGAATATTAAAAAAGAGGCACTATGTTATTTATTCTGATAAACTATGGTGAACATGACAGCAAACAGTGATTGAGTTTATCAATCTGTCTATCTATGTTGTTATATATATATATATATATATATATATATATATATATATATGTATGTGTGTGTGTGTGTGTGTGTGTGTGTGTGTGTGTCTGTATATATCTAATACAGTATTTGTCAGTGTCTGTCCATACAGTGTGTGGTATGACAGGGTGGGGACCACACATCCATCCATCCATTATAATATTTGTCAAAGTTATCTATCCATCCATCCATCCATCCATCTAATACAGTATTTGTCTGTCTGTCCAAATACCTGTTATATATCCATATATATGAAGAGTTCAGATGCAAAAGCCTCTAAATGCCATTTGAAATTTTCTTCTAAAATGATCATTCTTATCAAGCTTATATATTCAAGTTCAGTAATTTCACTTAAATGACAATTAATAGGTAAAGGCATAAGAGTCGGTTTGTCAATTTTAAGTTTTCATTTAAAATGTTTGTGATTTTAATATAAGTACATGGCTACATATTTGACTACTTGCTTGAGCAACTTAATATATAAAAGTAATGCATGGAATAATTGGCTTACGTTGTTGAAATAATGAGTATGTGTTAAAATAAAAATAGTGAGTACCGGGGTGTTTGTGGTACAGCCGCGGATCAGTTATGCACTGCAAACGCTGCATTAAAGCACTTGCGTCCTGCTTCTG
The DNA here is from genome assembly GCF_016745375.1 of Pimephales promelas. The sequence continues at coordinate 13,210,146 of NW_024121654.1, forward strand.
TGCCGTATACACACCACATACGCATTGCACACAGATTATGTGTGAAACCTGTGGTAAAATGATGGGAACAGACTTTTCTGTGGGGAGTTGGCTGAAAGTTTAGCCTATTTATCCTAGCTAGCCTCTCCTGCGCTGTCTCAACCCTGTCTCCTTTCCTTCACGTTTTCTAACAGTCGGTAACTTATCACATAAAAACTAACTCTGATGTTCTTATTGCTGTTGTTAGAACAGCCGTGTATTACACAACACCATCACGCTGTTAAAAAAAGTCCTTTGCTGGACTAGAACCAGAGAACCGTTCTTTTACCATGTCACCCTTATGTCATGCATTTACACACACATATATATATATATATATATATATATATATAGTTATAAAAAATAAAAATAATAAAAAAAAACAGTTCCAAACCTGTTCTTTTTTGGTGGAAAAGGGGTATCTTAGTGCCAGGATTCACACAAAAGCATGTTAACCCATACAGAGAACAGACAAGACACACATATTCTCCAAAGAACAGCAGGAGAAGAGGAAGTATGATGAGAACAGGAAATGTGATATGTGCAGGAGACACAGAGTATACTGTACACTCGCTGTATATAGTGTCGTGGAAGAGTGAGAAAGGAGCCCATTAGCACTGTCACAGCTCATAGCTACCAGGGCTAGTGAGCTGTTCTGCATTCAGCCTGCTGGGAGAGACCTACAGTAGCGTGGCGTTCAGGAGATGAGCTGCCAAAAACCATTATGAAAGGTCTTTAGAGGAGACTGGAGTGGAGAACAGATGCAGAGGTGATGGTTTTACACGAGAGAGGTGTGAACACGCAAGTGACATGGCTAAAAATTGCACCTGCAATAGCTGGTTCAGAGGGAGAGCTAAATAAATCAATGAGGCAAGAACAAGGCAGGAGGGTGAAGCACTTTATGAGAGATCCTTTACAGAGACACTGAGACAAAGTTAAAGATGTATTTTATGCTAATGGATGCGAGGGACTGGCCTGGAAGAGGTAAGATGAAGAAGCTGAGATGAATTATTCAACAGGAGAGAATAAAAAAAATACAAGGAAGAAGAGGAATGGGCAAAAAAACTGAAGAGAAAGTGAGAGAGAGCTGTCCAATCATAGACCACTTGTAAGTAACTTACCAGCCCGTCCTGTCACAGAAGGTGGGACATGTTGGAATACTGAAAAAATGCAAAGCCGCCGACATACTGAAGGTAGTTCAAAAACTGTTGCCATGTGGTTGCCAAAGTATTCTGTGGTTGCTAGGGCATTGCTTACTGTGCTAATTCAAAAGAGCCCATGTGTCTATGATTATACCAGTCCCCAGATATGGCCAATTAAATTGATACTTCAGGGATTTTTAGGCATTAAGTTTAAATAATTACAAAAATAGTATGATATAAAAATGTTAAGTATAAGAAAATAAAGTTCAGATAGAATGATTTGACTGATAATCTTGACAGGTTGAAAACAACAGAGAGAAGAAAACAAGCTGCTCAGAGACAGCAAAAGGAATAGAGAAAAAAAGTTAGAGAGAAAGAGATACGACAGAGGCGAATGTGTATGAGTAAAGAATTTGGTAGAAATCATAATAAATATGAAAAAAGAACAAACACTATCAGCGATTACGATGATGAATAATGGTGCAGGCTGATGTGAAGTGAGACAGAAAAAAAATAAATTGTGGCAGTGAAAAGACTGATTAAAGCAGAGAGGTTTCAGACTCAAACTCCCAAAAATCCCAGTCAGACTCTCATAAACCATCTGGGTCTTTATTTCCCAGCCTCTTCTGGCACTGCTGCCATTCATCGAATGCCTGGATTTTCACTTCTGCCAATCAAAAACAACTCCATAAAGGCCTCCACTGAAAAGTAAATGCAGTCAAAGGCTTTGAATAATAATGATAAAAAAATAAATAAATAAATAATAATAATAAAAAAAAACAACAGGGTGGATTTGAGTAACAATCAAAGATCCAGGCAGGAAATCTCTACAGAGAGGCCTCGCCAACAGCGAGCGGGCAAGACATGGACAGAGAATGACGGCTGAAGCCTGCATCTGCTGAAGACGAGACGTGTATCTAAAAACTAACGGCCCCTGGGGCTGGTTTCACAAAGATAGACTTAGACTACAGCTTAGATATAGTAGATAATCAGACAGGTAAGTCAATTTTTACGGTCTTAATTACACACTTTTTTCATTGTTTGGTTGTGTACTTTATTTTATAGACAGATAAACATTTACGGTCCTATTTTAACGATCTGAAACGCAAGCATCAAGTAACTTTGTGTGCAGGTCTTGGGCGCTGTTGCTATTTTACCGGCGGAATAAATGACTCTTGCGCCCGACATAAGTTTAAAAGGGATTGGTCTGAAATAGCTTCATTATTCATAAGTGTGGTTTGGGCGTAATATGAAATAAACCAATCAGAGTGTTATCCAACATACCCTTTAAGAGCAGGTGTGCATGTTGCATGGTGGATTGTTATTATTATGGCAATTTTACGATGTGCGCGCCAGGAGTGGTTCACAGCCGAAGAGAGCAATGTTCTTGTAAGGGCATTGAAAGACTGAGAAGTGACGTTGTATGGGAATGAGAGAAATCCACCCAAATCAGCGTCAGTTAAACAGACGTGGAAGGAAAAAAAAAAATGTATTACATCTTCATGGACACCACAATAATTTCCCTCATGTGTTAATATTTTTCATTGTTATAATGCATGATCTCAAAAAATAAAAACTGCTGCATCTGTGTTGATAAGAGCATCAAAGTGTATGTGCGTTGTGCACCCGCAACATTATGGCCAAGCATGCGTGCTTAAAATAGCATTATGAACAACATGAAATGTGCCACTGACTTTAGACTAGTTTTTTTCTGGTCAGTGGCAGAATTGTTTTCTGGAACTGCAAAATAGCACTAGGGAATGTTTGCGCCAAAACACACCTCCTTTTTGCGCTGACCCGCCCAGGGAGCGCAAGTTCATTTCCTAGTTTACAGACGTGCGTCTGTGGAGGGAAAAGCCCGCTTTGCGCGGGTGCAAAATAGGAATGAATGATACATGCATCAGTGTGCAAGAAGTCTGACACCACATTCAACACTCCCGGTGTGCATCGCCCTGACGCTGTAGTCATTTGCGCCGGGTGCAAGATAGGGCCCTTATAGTTAAAAGTTGATGATATCTCACAGTGCAAATACTTCAGAAATTATAACAAATAAAGAAGGCATAACTACTTACTATAATAGTTCATGTTTTTCACAGTCAGTATTTCATACTGTAACATTAGTTTGTTTGTTGTGTCAAGTTGCTTTTTGTTTGAAATAACAAACCTGTTCACCCGAAGGAACACTCGACGAAGTGCTACTAGAACACATCATGTCATAGCTTTTTGGTACGGCTACCGTAGATGGAACGTGCATTTGAAAAAAGCGAGGCGCTGGAAAGCAAAATTCGTTTGAATGCAAAATACATTTTCACGACTAGATGGGAGAAATTCCTACACAATGTCCCTTTATTTTATTTTTATTTATGAATAATTTCCAAAACATAAATAATAAAAAAAAAAAAATTCCAACGCCAATTGCTGCATATTAAAGTATAAAAATAGATTTGACTCTCAGAATCTTGCGCCGGTCAGTGTTACACTCACTCATACTGACACCTTTAGTTTATTAGTTTATTTAGTTTATTTATTATACATTTAATATACCTCAATATTAATAACAGTCTTTTGAGTCTTGAAATGTAAACTCTCAAGGGTTGTCTATCTAAATATATGTTGGTTATGTGCCTATTCAGAATGACTTCTGAGCAGCAACCTTTTTATTTTGGGTATGTCATGTATGCATCACTTGCCAAAATTGAGGCTGACTAGTAAAGGGTTAAACGTTTATAAATGACTTAAATTAACTTATATTTAAGCATCACACTGCTCCGCTTTACTTGCATGCTCTGATGTGTGCATGTGGTGGAGGGGTGCGATTTTCGAATAATAGCCTACCCAGTGTTCTCCGAATATTACTTTTGCTTTAAATGCCCATCCCTACTATAATACAGTGTACTGTGCTGTCTGCAATGTTAATGAATAACTGCTCCCCTACACTTCTCCATTGCAGTTCGCTGTAATGTATGTTTCTGAGACTATGAAGCACTTAGTTTATTTGACATGATGCATGAGATGACTTACACAGCTGTGAGGCAAGTATTAAATTCGTAATTTCAAGGTCTGGCCCATCGCCTATAAGTTAGCCTGGGGGTGAGGTGTCTAATTGTTTTGTTCTAAATTAATTCAGTCTTTATTTTTGTGAAACAGTCTAACTTGCATTAGACTAGTCTATAAGCAAATTTTATACTTGTCTAACACTATAGAGTATAGACGGTCTAAAATAGTTTTGTGAAACCGGCCCCTGGAGCTGTTGAACAGACAGAGAGAGAGTTTTAATGTTAAATGGATGGTTCACACAAATATTAAGGTTCTGTCATCATTTGCTCACCTATTTGACTTTCTTTCTTGTGTAGAACACTACAGATGATGTTTAGAACAATACAAAATGAGTCGGAAATTCGACTTTTTTTTTATTTCTTGGAAAAAAGTCAGAAACATTTTGTGTTACACACAGGAAACAAGGCCATATAAATTTGGAATAAAATGATGGAGAATAAATGATGAGATAATATACATGTTTGGGTGAACCATCCCTTTAAGAGCCCATAGGGCAGATGCAGTGTGGGAGGGGGAATAATACTCAGTTCTGTATTGGCCTGTCACTCACACCGAGTTTTCATTTAGAAAACAGATCTCTAGTGCACCTTAATTACATTCTACCCCTTTGGACAGACACACACACTCTTTACTGGAATTTAGTGTGTGTGTGTGTGTGTGTGTGCACACACGCATTTGCTCGCAGTGGGTTGATCAGGTTTAGCCTTAAGACGCAGGGCACTAATTAAACCCTCATCTCTCCCAGTAATTAAGAGTTGGTTAAAACACAGTGGAGTGTTTTCACTAAACATAATCACTAATTATATATAAATAAAGAAACTTCCTCACATCCCATCTTTATTAAAGCTCACTGATCAGTGAGGAGATGAGGATAAGCTGCTATTCTGTCTTCATTCATATTTATAGAATAATAAACCCTCGCAGAGGGATTATGAAAATCATCTGTGTCTATAAACACACTTCATAGGGTGATATTGTGGATCCTCCATTTGATTTGAATCTCTTCTGACGATTATTGCAGTAATAAGAGTACCGAAACAGGATTCAGTAATAAGGATAACCTGCTGGGTCAAAGCCACTGTGTCTCAGATTAGAGCGATGTCACTTCACTATATATTAGATTTGTTATTCACATCAAAATTAATACTTTTATTCAGCATGGGGGGCATTCTATTATTCAAAAGTGAAAGTAAAGACATTTATAATGTTATAAGAGGATTACATTTAAAATATTTACTGTTCTTTTTAACTTTCTATTCACCAGAGAATCTTGAAAAAAAAAAAAAAAATCAAGCATCAGTTTTCACAAAAATATTAGGCAGCACAACTGTTTTCAACATTAATAATAAGAAATTTTTCTTGACACTGAAGACTGGAGAAATGGCCGCTGGAAATTCAGCTTTGACACCACCTTCATTTCATAGAGTGTGGGAATTCATACAAAGCCTTTTCTAGAGTGGAACGAGAGTTTCTTGTGCAGCACAAAGGACATTAGTGGGAGGTACTCACGCTGGCCCCAGCGTCCTGTACGAGGATTCAGGTAGTTGGGGTAAAGCCCATTGGGTCTGTCCATCTTAGCCAGCAGCTTCCGTATGTGCATCACCTAAACCAGAACATAGTTCACAACAGGACACGAACACAAGGCCTGAATAGTTACAACAACACTCAAAGCCAATCCTACCTTCTGATAGTAGGCAGGGTTTCCTGTCAGATATGTCAGGTGCACAAACTCCATGTGCAGCGTCCCAAACTCTGCTAGAATACTGCTTCCAGCTGACGCCCAGCCCCAGTTACGACCCACTCCACTGAAAAACACAGAAGGCAAAACCCATGACATTAACGTAGAGTATGTTCCTTACTAGCCTGAAGCAAACATCCACCTTTATATCTTTACAGCATGTAGACAATGAAGAATTACGGTGAGCTCATTTGAGTCAACTGCTTCATTTCTGCTCCAAACTAATTCACTGCCACCCATCACTCCTCTGTCAAGACCAATATTCGATGTTCTACTTGTACTCATTTCCATTAAGAATGTATCCACACCATTCACTTAGACTGTGTGTGTGTTCTATATAAATGGGGATTAATAAAACACAGCGCCGTTCTTTCCCTCAGGATTAAAAACACCCGAAATACAGTGGTTTTTGTCTGTCTTGAGCAATTTCTTCTAAACAGCCAATTAATTCACAAAAACCATGTCAGGAAGGACCTCCCTCCTCAAACACACAGAGAGAAAAAAAAAAAAAAAACCTTAATGTACATTCACAATGCGCTCCGTAGATTTAATTTAGCAATTTTCATTTCATTTTAATGAAATTATACGGAAATTCAAGTAAAACAGGAAGAAAGCCACAAGGACTTTCACAGACATAAAAGGTCTGACAGCTTTCCATTATGTGGCAGTCACCATCACGACAATAAGTGGAGGCAGCGTGAGAAACAAATTTAGGCAGCAGCAAAGAAAAAAAAAAAGAGAAAGGATGTAGGAGTGCAAGGCAAGGTGTGTATAGAACTTACCTCTTCAAATTGACCATGGCCCAAGGGATGCCTGTTGGGGTGTTGAAGGCAGGAAGCAGCTTTTCTGCCAGCTGGACAGCTTTTACCTTAAAAACCTAAAAGAGACCGAGACATACATAGAGGAGAAATAAATTACTGTATGAACCACAAGGGAGACAAAGCACACAGGTGGACAGAAAGAGTCAAGTCAGCTCTAGGAGGATACAAATTTATAAAAAAAAAAAAAAAAACTCTGGATAAATCACACAAAAACATGCCAGGGTCTTTTTTCTTTTGATTTAGGGGTGAAATAAACAATTATATGTACACAACTCCATTATGAAAATGCAGGAACATTACGATTCTTTATTGTTTGACAATTAAAGAATTATCTTTATCATAATATTTTGACCATGCAACTCCAATTATTCTCAAAAGTGATTCTAAATCCTGCTTTAATGAGATAATTAACAAAATGTATCGTGTCCACAAAAATATTAAGCAGCACGACTGTTTTCAAAATTGATGTAATCAAGTAATGATGCTGAAAATTCAGCTTTGCCATCACAGAAATAAATTACAAATATATTAAAACAAAAACGGTTATATTTCACAATATTACAGTATTCACTGAATTTTTGATCATGTAATACAGCCATGGTGAGGAGAAAAGACTTCTTTCAAAACATTAAAACTACCACGGGGAGATTCCCGTAATAGCTTCCCACGCTTTGAAACGTAAGGCTAGCGGGTGAATGGCTAAATCGCCCTGGTTGCTGTACATAGCGGGCTGAACAGTGTGTGGGGGCGCTTAGAGCGTTTGTGGCAACGGGACTTATACTCAGAGAGGAGTTTATGCGCGGTGTAACAGAAGGTAACAGAGCGGGCAGAGAGGGGACGCTCGTGGGCGCATTTATGCACTCAGACACTCGAGCGGGCTGTGTCCGCTCTTTGGAGGTGGGCCCTGGGAGACACATGGAACATGTGGTGCTTTTGTGTATGGGTGAACAAAGTATTATGGGCACATTTTCTACACACGAGGATATTATGCTCTTTTTGGGATTTCTCTGAGTCGCCGTGAAAACGGCGTTTTGGTGCTCGTAAGCGGGAAATGCTCTTTTACGTGCAGAAATCTTTTCGAGATTTCTCTGAGTCGCCGTGAAAACAGCGTTTTGGTGCTCGTAAGCGGGAAATGCTCTTTTACGTGCAGAAATCTTTTCGAGATTTCTCCGAGTCGCCGTGAAAACGGCGTTTTGGTGCTCGCAAGCGAGAAATGCTTTTACATGCAGAGTATGCAAGGAAAAATCATACTGTCGTCGGCTGGCGCTAGCTTGCTGGACGGCTGAAGGTGGCGAAGACGGCCGGCTTCCTCAGACTCCAGATGCTCCGGTAAGAACCGCAGGAAATGCGAGGCATCTTGAAAAAGACGCTCGCGCTCTTTTAGATATAGAGTAAGCAAAGGATATGATACTGTCGTCGGCTGGCGCTAGCTTGCAGGACGGCTGAAGGTGGCCGGCTTCCTCAGACTCCAGATGCTCCGGCAAGAACCGCAGGAAATACGAGGCATCTTGAAAAAGACGCTCGCGCTCTTTTAGATGCAGAGTATGCCAGGAAAAGGATGACCCCAGATTGCTGGACGGCTGAAGGTGGCGAAGACGGCAGGCTTCCTCAGAATCCAGATGCTCCGTCAAGAACCGCAGGAAATGCGAGGCATCTTGAAAAAGACGCTCGCGCTCTTTTAGTTGCACAGTATGCCAGGAAAAAGCATACAGTCTTAGGATGGCGCTAGCTTGCAGGACGGCTGAAGGTGGCCGGCTTCCTCAGACTCCAGATGTTCCGGCAAGAACCGCAGGAAATGCGAGGCATCTTGAAAAAGACGCTCGCGCTCTTTTAGATGCAGAGTATGCCGGGAAAAGGATGACCCCAGCTTGCAGGACGGCTGAAGGTGGCAAAGACGGCCGGCTTCCTCAGATTCCAGATGGTCGTCAGAGATGCCTTCTCGACTTCTTCTCAAGACAGCAAATGGGTGTAGTTTCGCTGAAGTGAAGAGATGATAAATCAGTTAAACACAGCGGGAGATCTCGCATATTTATACACTCGAGCCACGCCCTTTTTGGCGGGCTTTGACGCAATGAGAGCGTCTCGGCTTCTCATTGGCCGCGAGTTCAGCCGAGTTCTCCCATAGGCTGTAGCAGTTCTCCCTGAGCGAACCAATGAGCTGCTAGCTAGCCCGCTCATGGTCTGGACCATAGATATCTATGGTCTGGACTACTTGCACAACTACAGACCATTTCACAAGATGTAAACAATACTGGTCCAGAAGCACTTCCTGTTTCAGTTTTTTAACACAATATAAAAGCTGGGATAAAATACAACCAACAGAACATTTAATACTGATTCAAAAAGTTAAACAAACACCTTTAAGATGTTTTCTTTACATGTGAAATAAAGAAAACAGTTACAAACTGAAACAGGAAGTGTTTCTGGACCAGTGTTGTTTACATCTTGTGAAATGGTCTTGCGTCCGCGGTCCGCGTGACGTAAAAATCGTCATCGGAGGGTCTGTCAGGAGGTTCCTTGCGGACGTCCGTGTGCCTCCCATATTTTGTGACCGCGCGGTCAAAGTACGCGCGGCCACTACTAGATTAAAACCGCGAAAGCGCGGGGGGTAAAAAATAGACGTCGATTTCGAAGAGAGGCTGTGCGAAGAAGTCCGTCACTACCCGCACCTCGACAACCCATCATTAAAGGATCATAAACAGCCAGATGTGCAATAATTCCAGGAGGGAAATTAGCGAGAGTTTAGGCAAAGTATGTGTCGGCAGAAGTACAAATATATTAGGGACCAGTTTGTCAAGGCCTATGTTTTGCAGTCTATGGTCAAGGCAAAGAAAAAAGCTTGAAAAAAACATGTCTTTGCTACTGTCCCAGCCAATCTACCGCGCATGTGTGGAACGCGTTCACTGAGCGGACCTCAGCAGACAGTAAATACAAGTAGTCCTTGTCCGCAGCTGTTTTTGTACCGTTTTGTAGGCGCCCAAACTGAGCCTTTACATACCGGAAGTTTCTGGTTAGTGTTCATCGCACGTCCATACATGAGAATGCCGAACACTACGTTTTATGGATGCCAATTGATTAAAACAATGAATAATGATCTCTGTATTAATTATCTTGAGCCTGCTGAAATGTTCCTGTAAACATTTCTTTCCAACTGTTCCATTCTGAATAATAAATAGGCTAAATGTATTTAACGATTATAGCGCCACCTATGATCCGATCCTCACGAAACATGGCATGCTTCCTAATGTTAGGACATATGCTCATCGATTTTTGTGAAGTTGTGTTATCCTGCAGCAGTCCACACACACAAGCAAGCAAGATGAAAAAAATACCACAGTGTGGTTTTGTTTACTAAAGAAAACCGGTCAAATAAAGATATTTTTGAGAAAAACAAGCCTGGGGAAAAAAAAAAAACAAAAAAAAAAACATTATTTGCACCTAGATTTTTTATGATTTAAAAATAAGTCTTGTATGCTGAACAAAGCAGGTGCAAATGGTCCCTCGGATGGAGAAAATGGTGAGAGAGTAGAGGAACTGTGAGAAATGTGAGACACAGGCAGAGAGTAAGACAGAGAAGCTAATTTAGGCTGAATGAGCGCTTCCCTCAAGATTACTAGTTGGAGCGGTGTGTGTGTGTGTGTGTGTGTGTGTGTGTTTGTGTGTGTGCGAGTGTATAATTCCCAGAATGCAGATTCCAAAGCTGAAGCCTAATCTGGTTGATGCAGATCATAAGCGCCAGAGATGATCCTGTTATTACACATATGAGGATATTAGCATGGACATTCCCCACGTTACTGCTTCTGCTCTCTGTACACAAACACACACACAAATAAATACACTATGGTACCCTCAGCCTGAGATGTTCCTTAAACGTCTAACGGAAGCATATAAAGAGATTATGGGAAACACATTGGAAATGGAGGGAATGAGTGTTTGTACAGTGGATTCCCCAGGGGTTCAGGGTTAAAGCTGAAATTTCTGCCCTCACTCTTGCTCTGGGTCTCAGTGTGTTTGTGCATCTGTAGCCTTTTATGAAAAACCTTCTGCCTGGTGTATATTCTATCTGTCGTCATCGCAGCACTATTGGGAGCTGCCAATCAAGGCAGACACAAACACCACCAATCTGACGCAAGCACAGCCAATCAGAGCATCAACATCACAGCACCGGAGACGTTGTCTAATGAAGAAATTAGGCAGTTGTCAGTGAGAATGGTAATGCACATTAAGTCAAAAGCTTCTCAAAGCAAATAGTGACAGTACATTTCTACATTTACATTTCAAACACATTTTCTGCCTTTATTTAAAATGATTCCTCCAGGTTTATAAATAAACTGCATGGCTATAGAAGAGACAAATGTAAGAGATACACAACAGAGTCTACACAGAAAAACATCCAGAATGCACAAGATATCCTTGATTGAACTACATTATGATGCCGCTTTCAGAAGATTGTTACTCATTAATCACAAATTTAATGTTTACACAGCTGGATTTGTTGCGTCAATTGAATGAATCTCACATTTCACCCAAATACAAAAAAGATAATGAATTATATCTTTGTCTATAAAGTATTTAGGGTTTTTTTTCCCGTTATTTAAGCATACTATTATTTAAGCCTTCTAGTAAAAAAGTCTTCTCACTACAATTTATGAGCTTCAAATTGTGTACATTTGTAAAGTAAAATTGCATATAATGTATTGGTATTTTACTTTTGGTATTGGTATGGTACTTTTTTTTTTACATTTCCATTATTCTCAATGGTGATTTGCATAAGACTTATTGTGAGAAATAGAATTTTGATTGATGAATTTCTAAACCAACATAATTATTCTCACCATGATACAATTAAATAACTTAAACATGACAGGTAACAGGAAAATGTTTAAGTACAAGTTCACTTAAAAATTACTATTTTGTCATCATTTACTGACCATCAAGTTGTATCAAACCTGTATAAGTTTCTTTCTTCTGCTGAACACAAAAGAAGATATTTTGAAGAATGTCGGTAACCAAACAGTTGATGAACCCCATTGACCTCCAGAGTGTATTTTTTTTCTACTATGGAAGCCTATTGTCTGGTTACAGAGTCAACATTCTTCAAAATATATTCCTTTGTGTTCAGCAGAAGAAATAAATTCATACAGGTTTGAAACAACTTGAGGGTGACAAAATTTACTTTTAAGTGAACTATTCCTTACACTTTTCCAAAAACACAATGTAAAACCATTTTGGTTTTACACCAGCACACTTTTTGAGAGATTGACCAATTATTTCGTGTCAGTTCTCAGCTGGCACAGCATACGATGCGTCTCATTTCACATCGATGAGTGTAGCAAACAAAAACGCCGCTGGGATGTCAAAATAAACACCAACACCGGTGGTCTAGATGTACAAAGCCAAACAAATCTTTATATAACCACTTGTTAGGCACTCAATTATGTTAACTTTCAGGCAGTTTCCAGAGCGTTTTTGGACACATTCTCACCTACAGACCAAGCAATACAGCTGCAAACCAGAGGCTCCTAGAAAACCAGATATGTTTATAAGGAAATGCTAGTCTAGAAGGCTCACTTATTTGTATTCCAAGAGGAGATTTTATAGGTGATGGTATGACCAAAGTCATGGCATGCAGCACATCAAACACGCAGACAAGTAGTTGACAAACATCTTCTCATCCATCAAATTCCCTTCTTAAATCTCTGTCCTTATCTTGCCTCTGCTGGGCCTGGGGCTGCGGTTGTGTTCTGCCTTTGATGAGATCTTTGTTTGACAACAGAAGAGTCTGCTGCTCCCTAATGTGACACTGCATATTCTCCACCACCACTGTGAAGGATATACAACCACAGGACAGCACATCAACATAGAGTAATGGGGAGGGTGAGAGGGAGAAAGAAAGATAACTGGTGCATAATGCCTGGAGAAAACAACATTTCCTCACACCATCTTTGCTGTAATATATGTGCAAATCAAGACAAACACCCAATATTTGCCTGTGTTCTTCACTTACAGCCTATGATCCTATTTGGCTTAAAGAAATGCAAAGATAGAAAACATCCGTCAGCATTGTGTTTAAAGAAACCTACTGATTTAGTACAGAAATTGGGCTGTCAAACACACTTTAATTGAACCATCTCAGAAAAGACTGCCAAAATGTATCTGCAGGAGCAAAAGGTGAAAAAAATATATTTGATTTTTGCACAAAAATCTGCATTTGTCTTTTAAAGATAAGAATGAACAACACGCTGTCTAGATCCACTAGAAAATTACTGTTAAACATGAGACCTGAAATAAGTCTACAAAATTGCTGGCTTGCCGGTGAGTTACCTGGAAAATGTTATGAGGGTCTTAACCACAGTAGGAAAACAGATCTATAAAAATACATATTCCAGGAAGCATTTAGAAATAGTTATTGAAAAACGTTATTGAGCCAGTCACTTTTTATGACCATAAAAGAAGAACTGCTTCTTTCTGGTCTTCACATCCAACGTCATATATCAAATGCCTTGAGTTAAACTATACAATGTAATAAATAAAAGTAAAATAAAACAATAGTGAAATATAAAAATAAAAATTACTTGTAAAAATTATTATTAGGTAACAGTGCTTTAGAACTACATAAACATTCTGTACTGAAGACCCTTTAAAGACATAAGTGTATAATAAATAAATAAAAAATCTAATAAAAAAAAAAACATTGCCCAAAAAAATAAGAGAAAAGCACACTGCGATAATATAATATATTATATTTTTTTCTTCATTGCAGATGCGGGTTTATTAAACAGCGTGTGGGAACATTTTTGCAAAATATTGCATTGCTTGCAAAACATTTCAAGGCAGCTGAAATGTCCAAAGTGAAACGTGTAAAAGAGAATAGTAGGTGTAATTTTTGTTAAAAAAAATTATTTGAGTTGTTTTACTGCCTCTAGTATTCATTTCAGCTGGAAATTGCAGTGAATTGTATGCATATGTATGTTTTGCAAAAGAGTCATGTAAGTAAGTACAATTTATTTATATAGTACCTTTCACAGAAGTATTTCAGGACAATAATACATGAATTTGTGATGATTGCTGGGTTGATGGCTTCTCTGCCATCATGAAATAACACCAAGAGATGCAGGGGTGAGAGGAGCTGATGAACATGGGAGAGGGACTGAGAAAGAGATGAAAGAAAACGATAAAAGAAAAAAACAAGGGGATCAAAAGACAGTGGAAGAGAGGACAGAGGGAAAGCAGAGTAAACATCATCCATCACTGCATAGGGGTTCTGCTAGAGCCAGCTGACAGGCGAGAGAGATAGAGATTGAGAGAGAGAGAGAGAGATTGAGAGAGAGAGAGAGAGAGAGAGAGAGAGAGAGAGAGAGAGAGAGAGAGAGAGAGAGAGAGAGAGAGAGAGAGAGAATGTGGTCACAAGAGAGATAACTTACAGAGCTGATAAAGTACAGAGTCCTCATTTCTTTAGATCAAATTCTCTTCTTGAGAAACACCTGCTGGACATCGGTCCAGGACACAACTCTCTTTACTCCAGACTCTCTTTCATTCTCTCTACTCTCAGCGGCCTTCTCCATCATGTCTGATCAAAAATCTCTTATTAGAGAGGCATGCTTTTTCAGTTTACGACACACTGCCTACAGTCTCTGGCTGGCATCTGCTGCTGCCTACACCACAAAAAGGACTTATATAGACACTCTGCCTGCACCAAGAAGTTCTAGAGAATAATACTTAGAGAAAGTTAGTGTAAGACTGGAATCTGGTTGAAGAGATAGACCACTGGTCTATGAGATGAAGGTCCTTGCCAGATCATCCCCCACTCTTGCAGAGATCACCCAAAGTCACATAAGAATCTATATGGCTTTAATTTGAACAACTATCATACACTTTTATACATGTGTTTCGTATTATTTGAAATGTCTACAAGTGCGACTGGTACTAGAGTCCTATTTCCAAAGAAGTAAAACAAAAGGTAATAAGGTTTTTAAGAGTTTAGGGATAACCGGCACACATGTGGTCTCTGGGCATGGTCCTACTTCCAAAAGGTGTAAATACCTGAATGCAAATTACCACTGTTAGCAAATGGTCAAATTCTACCCCTAGTAAGCTTTGGAGGTGAACACAGTAAATTTCCACTGTAAACTCATGTTTACATATGAAATGAGGTCTGGCTATATAATGAAATGCAACTAGAGATCAGGGCCTTTTCTGCATCTCAGATCAGCCCGTGAATGTCGAGTTCATAATTGTCGAGTAAAGATTTTCCTCTTAGTTGTAGAATATTTGATGGTTTGCATTGATTATCATTCAATTGATTATGAAATTGCAATAATACATTTTCCTGACATAATAAATTGTTATATTTGATTATTCTAACAGACTTTGACTTTATTTTCATTAGAGTTAAAAGGAATAATCAAACATTATATATTTAATGATATATTTATTGATGCACAGATATCACTGAAAAACCTTTTCATTTATGGAGTCAGATGAAATAACGAGTTAATACTTAAGATAAGATGTATTGCATTTAATTAAAAATCCACTTGAGACTTTCACCTCTAATCTAATACCGTCATTGGATCGAATTTGACAGCCTTACATTAGCATTAGCCCTCCAATAAATCTCAAAGTTAACTTCTTGGCTGTTGCATGATCCCCTGAAAGAAAACCATTTTAAATCAGCCATCTTTGCTGATTGGCACTCAGGGCTTTTGAATGGTCATCGCATTCAAAAGCAATGAATAATGCTGAAGATCTACCAAAAGAGTATATTTACGAAAAAGTGACTCAAAAACTACTGTAAGAAATGTAAGGGGAAAAAAAGGTAGTTCTAGACCAGGGGTTCCCAACTCCAGTCCTCGGGACCCACTGCTCTGCATATTTTGTATGTCTCTCTTATCTGACACACTCAGTTCAGTTCATAGAGTCTACGAGCTGAGGATCTGAATCAGGTGTGTTAAATAAGGGAGACATATGCTGCGTCCCAATTCGCTTACTTATACTACACCCTAAAAGTATGTACTCTTTTTGTGAGGAAAAAGTACATACTTTTGAGTGTGTAGTAAAAGAGTAGGCAAGCTTTGGGACATACTATCACGTCATCTTCAACGGACAGCTCTGTCGCTGAAACTGATGCCTGTCACCCAGGCATGTCCAAAACACTGTACTGACAGAACAAAAGGTCACTGGGGACAGAGAGGCAGGCAGGGGACAGACCAGCATAAAGACTTTGTATGCAAGTGTGGCGAGTTTCACGTCCAGTATCTAAACTCATCTAATGAAGTGTGTGGAGTGGCAGCGAGGTCGTGCCGCATGGCTGCAGTTTAATTCCTTTGAATTTTCACCTTCAGACTAAAATGAGGAGAACATTGTGATATGCAGTGGCAGAGATATGCTACTCAGTGAGGGGGGAAAGAGAGAGAGTATTTGTGCTCTTCTCCATTAATATCCATGGGCAGATAAGACAGAAGGGAAGCGTTAATTAACATGGGCTTGAGAGAGGGACATTTATTTCCCCTGAAAAAGCTGTTCATAGTTCTCTGATCCAACAACATTGCCCTTAGATGAACTCTCTGTCCAGAACTTCATCTATGTGGAGGCCTGTATACACTTCCATCATACAATATAACTACAGAACGGAACAGCACAGAGAAGAAACACCAAAAAAATCAATAAGAAGTGACAATGTACCTCCTGTCCGGAGAGGTAGTATGCAGCCAGAAGCCCACCAATGAAGCGGATGTTGACTTCAAAGACAGAGACTTCCGCATTCTGTAGAAACAGAGGGGAAAATAAGAGGGAGTTAGGGCAACATAGCGATTGCCCACTTTTTCAGGGTCCTTGAATCACAAAGTATTTTTCCCATAAGTATTTCAAAGAAATATTCGATAAAGAGACTAAATGAAACCAACCAGCTCAGAAATAATTCATTGAATTATAACTAGAATTTCGGGGAAATTATAACAATATAAAAATTCAAAATGACTGCATATTTTACTTATCTTTAATAAGGCACACTTATGAACCAATGCAAATTATCAAATTATATAAAATAAAACAATGACAATTAAAAACTATTGACATCAGTACAATATAAAACTAAATCTTAAAATAAAATTATGCTACCATTTGAAAGTTTGATGTCAGTAAGATTTTATCGTTTTGAAAGTCTCTATTTGAATATATTTTAAAATGTAATGAATTGATGTGATGGCAAAGCTGATTTTTCAGCATCATAATATGGTCCTCATAAAAATTGTCTTATCAATGTTGAAAACAGTTATGCTGCTTAATATTTTTGTAGAAACGTGACTTTTTCCCGGATTCTTTGATAAATAGTACATTGAAAAGAACAGTATTTATTTGAAGTATAAATATTTTGTAACATCATTTATGACTTAACTGTCACTTTTGATCAACTGAATGCCTCCTCCTTGTTGAATAAAATTAAATTATAAAACTAAAGTACGGATTCCAAACATCTGAACTAATCTAGGTATAAAATACAATATATTTGTGCAACAATAGTGCAAAGTATTCAAATATATAATCAGTTTGAGATAAGAATTTGCTAGTATTTATAAAAACAATCTTTCTGGAGAAAATAGATGTGATTTTTACTTCCAGAAGCCACCTACTATACATGATAATTTAAACAAACATTTAAGCAGCTTCATTAATCTGCATGAATTATCTACTATACACAACAGCCATGCAGCGCTATCAAATGAACTTCCATTCTACATTAAAGCGGATTCAATAATCTCTCAGTGAGATGGAAATGAATGCTGGAGCATATAGCATTTCAGCCTATATTTGGAGAAAATTACCATCAAGCTTTTTTCATTCATACAAAGATTGGAAACAGAAACTGCTTTCTCACTCATAACACACACACACAAACACTATGTCTAGCATAACAAAATAACATTCACCCAATGAAGAAAAAAAAAAAAAACACAGTGAGGTTCAATGGCATGGTTGTACAAACTCCCACAAACTTCTGTTTTAGCCATCTCAAAATATCATAATCCACCAGCACCTGTTTTTGTATACTGCTTATGAAATACAAGCAGGTTTTCTAGTTCGTAACATAACGCTTCAGAAGCATCTTATATTGACTAGGTTTTACACTAATTTGATAAGACAAGAACATGCTTTAACCAACCCTTTCACTTAGCATTCATTTAGCATGTCTATTAATTTTGACAAAAGTGAACGTGCGCCAGATTTATTCAGATATGACCGTTCCCTGACCAAGGTCCATTAATTCAGTTTTAGGTTTAACAGCTGCAATTAATGCTGATGGCAGACAGCCTCATCCATCACCACAAGAGAAGCAGAGAACAGTGGAGAGAGAGAGAGAGAGAGAGAGAGAGAGAGAGAGAGAGAGAGAGAGAGAGAGAGAGAGAGAGAGAGAGAGAGAGAGAGAGAGCATGCATTTCTTTATTCACAAAAGAAGATTTTTTTTATTATTTTTTATGTACATATAATGAAATTCAATGGGGTCCAATCATTGTATGATTTTTCATTGATATACAAAAACCACTGAAATCATCTAGATTCTAGAATGACATCAGGGTGAGAAAATATTCTCTATTCATGTAATTATAAAATGGACAACACTTTAAACATTTTACAATAATTTTAGTAAAAATATGCTATTTTGAAATATTTTTAAAATAAAATTTTAAAATTGTTCTCTATGTTAAGATATTTTAAAATGTAATTGAAAAAGGTGAATTTTCAGCATCCTTACTAATTGTCAAAAGATCCTTCAAAAATCATTATAATATGCTGATTTGCTGCTCAAGAAACATTTAAATACTACTATCAATGATGAAAATGGTTTTACTGCTTAATATTTTTGTAGAACTAATATGTCCTTATGTTTTCCTTCCTCGCCATGGTTTGCAGTTTATTCTCCTCCAAAAAAAAAAAATCCTTCCAGCACCTCCATCCCACTGTGACACGCCGAGCCCCAACGGCCAGACCCAACGGTCCAAGCGTGAGTCATTCCTCAAAGTGCACATGCTTCATAAGATACACTTATCCAAAAGTAACAGTGAGGAGGGGAGAGAGAAGAAATGAGGCCACTGCTCGAAAAGCCAAAAAGATGAACTAAACACCCCGAGGAGATTTCATGCCCTGTAAGTCCTGCTAAGAGATAGACGGGAGAAAAATGACACAACACAAAGAGACCAGAGAGATTGATAAAGTTGAGAAGAGCATACAGATTCTTCATATCTGATGAAGAACAGGCTGGAAAAACAACTGATAGGGAAAGAAACTGGAGAAATCCCATTAGAATGTGAATGCAGACAGAGAAAGAGAGAGAGAGAGAGAGAGAGAGAGAGAGAGAGAGAGAGCAGGAGACACAGGGCCCCTGGGGCCAGTCACTGGCCCCGCTCCTTCTCTGACGTCTCTTTTGTCTGCCATTTTTTTTTCTCAACATCACCATCTAATTCTGGAGGCAGAGCTCTGGAGGCTCGCATTGTTTCCATGGCGCCAGTCTTGTCTCCTGGATACAGTGATGTGTCACATCAACTCTTTTCTCGCCACACGTTTTCCACAAAGTGCCACCAAAATCTGATCAAAACCTGAAAGATTCACACACACTGAGGACTGAAGTCTTTGAGGAGTTATGGGGTGTCGAACGCTTGTTAATACAGCTGTGTCAGTCTGCTGCCAAAGTATACGGCTCACCACTGTGAAATAATAGTGTCCTGAGATATCACTGTCTATAAACAAAAACAGATTTGCTTTATCCCAAACCTACAAAGACCAGTGCTGTTGGTGATCTTGGTTGCGTGTTCATGTCCAAGTCTTGGCCACTTACCACACTGAAATCCAGGTTTTGCTCGATCCACTCCTGGCCGTCCTTAAACTCGTTGTGGAGGCCCATTATGTAAAGGGTATCCAGGGCGTCAACTATAGTGGCTCCCATCTGGGAATTACCTGCGAAGAAGAGGATGTGAACACTAATTAAAATGTAAACAAACTTAAAGTTACATAATAAGGTCCATCTGATGCAAGCAATATTCATTTGCATTAGTGTGAAGTTAAACGCACAGCATATTGAGGAAAAACAAAGCTACCAAACAAACAAAAACAGACATCACTACTATGAAGGAGAGCTATTCATTACTCAATGCCAGACCCTTAATCTTTCGGATTTGGGTCTGGATTTCCAAGCTAAAAAGGTTGCAAAAAAGAAAAAAAAAAGATATAACCCAAGACCCACTGAACTGACGTCACATTCATCCCTCACCACCTCATTTACACTCTTATAAATACACTGCCCATCGGACTAATATCCACACTCTCTGGCTCTCTCAGGCCTCATCATACTGAATGCATCTTGATTGGCATTTACACAAGGCTGGCATTCTGGATCCCAGACTTTGCTGCTGTACATCAAATTGGACTCAAAGTTACTAGGGGAATTCCAATGGTAATCAGACCAGGTTTCTCTCTCTGCTTCATACAAGCTATCTTTTCATCGCACACTCGCCCACTTAATGACATCCTTGCCTGTTTCATTTGGTGACAGATTGCAAGTTGTTCTAATATGAAGTAAAATGCAAGTGGTAGCTGACATGATGATTTTATTGTTCAGATTGTGTTTTTCCTCTGATTCTTCATCTTGAGAGAGAACCAAATGAGAGATTTTCAGTGGTGGAGAGGTTTATGTAGTAATGCAGGAGTGTGTTTGTGACTCATTTATACCCCCCCAAAAAAGAGGAGTTTTACTTTGTTGCATTTCCAAGCCAAAGGCATGAGTCAGAAGGCTTTTCCCCTCTATCTGTCTCATCTCAAAGGTTTATCAAGGGAATGCAGTGGGGCAGAGAGCCAAACCCCATCCATAGCTAACAGTTTAGTGCTCACCATTTCTGCTGCCACTGATTCCCTGGACCCTGAACGCAACATCTGCTGAGCTCATCAACAAACTGCTCTGGCTAAGTGTGTGCAACAGTGAACAGTAGAAAGAAAAGAGAGAGTAATGCACAAGAGACATGAGACCACACAGATGGAGTTGTTGAAGATGTATACCATTAAAAAGATTTTGGTGGGTAAGAATTTTTTCACACATAGATTAGGGTACAATTCTGGCAGAAGCTTCTTGTGCTAACCAAAGCTATATTTATTTGATAAAGAATTGCAGTAAAACAGTATAATAACTTAAAATAATCCTTTTCTATTTGATATATTAAAAAAAAAAAAAAACTATAAAAATATGGTCATATAAAATGACATTTTCAGTAGCCATTACTCCATTTTTCCGTCACATGATTCTTCAGAAATCATTCTAAGATGCTGATTTTGTGATTAAGAAATATTTCTTAATATTACAAAAGTTGAACACAGTTGTGCTGCTTAGTATTTTTCTAGAAACATTTCTTTCAAGATTATTTGACAAACAGACATTACTCAACAAATATTATGTAACCATATACATGTATTTCACTTAGGATCAATTTATTGTGTCTTACCTGAATAAACTAATTCATCAAAAGAAAAAAAAAAAAAAAAAAAAACCCTGACCCAAACTTCTGAACAGCAGTGTATAAACAGGCTAACATATAAAGATCTATATGAAGATTGTAATATTCTCTGATCAGATTATTTAAAGCACTTTAAAATTGCTTCAGCTCAGACCACAAATACCTACAATTAAAATCCACAAATCAAACAGATCCAATTTTAACCTAAGCATTAGTAAGGCACATAACTTTGTAGGTTTGAACTAAACACCATAATGTCTAATTGCTTTGCGGCTCTATTCTGTATGCAGCAACTCTCTCAAGGAATGTTTTATGATCACCAATTTGTACTCCATAAAGTGCATTGAGACCAAGCACAAAAAGAAAAGAAAAAAACATTTCCAGTGCAATTTCCACAAATGAGCCATGAGGCCAAAAGCAATGCTGAACTCAAGATAACAGCCAATTAGTGAGCTGGTGAACATGGCCGCTGTAATAGGCTGTTAGGATGCATCTTGATATGAGTAACTAATAAAATGTTTCAATGTTTTGCGGGTCAAGTCATCACGCTCCAGGTGAATCAGCGCATGGTTGAAAAATGCTGAGTATACAGATGCAGAAAGGTTACATATGCACTTCAAGATTGGTTTAATTTATAAATATCCCATTTATCGCTCCATTTTTACCAAGAAATAAGCATCATAGTGATGATTTGCTAGGTTGTTTCTAAAGCTCTCTTGATTTTCTTATGATTTTAGTAGTGGCATTCTTTAAAGCTAGCCTTGCTAGCGGCAGACCATGTGTCATTGAGAATAAGACGTGGTCTGGAAACCACATCATTTTCTCGTATTTGAGGCGTGGTTTACAAATGCCCAGAGCTGTATTATAGGGTGCTACGAATGTCTATCAAATGAGTCTGTATGTAGCTCATAGCCAATCGGTTCAATGATACCAGATGGAGTATGTAGAACGAAAATTAGACTATGAAGACAACGATGGGTCAGAGATTTAGGAGATTTATGTATACACAAAACGTGTTTCTCAATGTCAAGGATACTTCCTTGGCGGGACGGGTCCTTCCAAATGATTTCCTTCAGAGGCTAGAAGAGGTTCCTCTTTAGCATTCAGAGAACACAAATGCAACAGGCTAGCAAGTGCACGCCATTACATCAGTGAAAGGTCCGCTTTTGGCGCTGCAAAAATGGTTGCTACTGGTTTGGTTGCTGTACCGCACTGTTTAAACACACTTGACAGTCCTTACTTTGTCTTGTCAGCCCACATAGAAAATAAATAAATAAATAAATAAAAGTAAGGGATAATGTAAAGCGAGATGGTTGTTACAGCGAATACAACCCCACAAACTCTAACGCGAAGCGGAGGGGTCTTAAATTAGCCCGGAGGGGTTGTATTCGCTGTAACAACCACCTCGCTATACATTTTCCCACTTATAACATGGCTACCTACCAAATAAATCAATAATTTGACACAAATTATTGATTTAAAAAAAGGAGTTTATCAATTTAAAAACTATTATATTACCAGAGTGAACTTCTGCGTCCATAGCAACACAATCTAGATGTTAAAACACATGAAATGGTAAAATATGTGATCAACAAAAAAGGCTAAAGTTATATGAAGTTAAAAATTAAAAAAAGTGAATCACCAGTAAAGGGAACAGCTTTAAATCCCCCCTCTGCAAATCAGAGCGATATGTTTAATGTCAAACATTAGGCTGTATCAAAAGGTAACTTCGCGTCCGCTGTCAAGACGGATCCCCATAGATATAAACAAACTGCTTCGGTGTGTCACATATACGTTGTCATCGTCTAGCTGCTCCCTCCCCATTCTGTGATTGGTTCCCTATCTCAGGCGAAATTTGGTTCATGCGTCCAGGCTGCCTAGCAGCGCGAATAAAATCGTGCTGCGGCAAGGCAGCATGGGAAAACCCAGGCTACTTAAAGCCTGTCTTCATATAAAAACACTGCCAATAGTTGCCTTCGGTGTCGGAGGTTATTCATCACATTATGACGTGTGTTAGGTATTACCAACTGCTTCAGGGTGGACAACTTGCTTTTTCCCTGGAAAGGTAACTTTGCTGATGCTCTTGAAACAAAAATCCAACATTAATTTCAAGCTCCAGTGCAGTTAACGGCAAGGATATTAGATGAACCTTTTAAGGTCACAAACTTATTTCTGCCTTTCCTCCCCCCGAGAAATCTGACAAGCACAAGGAGAAAGCATCTGAAGCAGAACATGAAACACTGTATATTTCTGACCAGATAGGCTTCTCTGCACTGTCAGAAGTGATCACCTTCAGACTGGGCCATAGAGCTCAATGTCCACAGACACGGCCTGCATGTTTTCTGGGGCATGTACATTTGCTGGGAGCTTTCGGCTGCATTTTTTTCATTATTTCTGCATTTACTCTTATATTCGCACAGTCTTAGCCATTACTTATCCGTACAGGCTCAGATTGCAAACCCACTGAAGCATGACTGGAAATGTGGGTGCTGCAAATAAAACTACAGGTGGATCTTAGCTAGTAGAAAAGAAGCGGATTCTGTAAATATTGAGAGAACCGCAACACTTGAAAGCTTGAGTGTGCTCAACTGTGAATTTGCCATGGATGAGGAATTATTTTGAAGTTTGGTTTCTTGGAAATGAAAACAAATCACATTTGAACTTGTGCGGTTTCCTGAGGATTATTTCCTCTTGTATTAATCCCTTTCCAACTTTCATTGTGATTTTAAAATTACAATGCTTAATAATACCACCGGTCTCAATTTGCCAAGACGTGGCTGCAAATGTCACACATCGATATTAAAAGAAAAAGTTAACAGAGAAATCATGTTTAGATCCTCATTCCCAATTAAGTGTGTCAGTGAAAAAAAAAGAAATCACATTTGCCTCATCAAGTGTCAAGGTCACCATTAAAGCTAAAGAATAGCTAACGGTCCTGTTACATTATGAATTTTGCTGTGATACAGTAAAATGCTAAAGCTTATTATTATATTATTAATACTTATATTCTTGTTTCACACTATACACACATAGTTAGTTGTTTTTTTTTTGTTTGTTTTTTTTTTTTAAATGGTTATGTGATTTAATGCTTAATATATGGCATTACTACCCACTCAGCAGCAGCGGATGACAAGAGGTAATAAAAATAACTACAGAATAAAACAGAAATAATGACCATGGCTCTCCATTTGATGTTTATAGTTTTTTTTTTTTTTTTGTTTTTTTGTTTTTTGTATAAAGCTGGTGTACAGCATTTACTTTTCTCAGTAGTTCTTCACTGTTGCTTGTTAGATTGTATGAAGAGGCATCTTGGGTAAAAGCGAAGGCATACAGACCAACATCAAATAGTCTTGTATGCCAGACAGTAGCTCTACATCATAGGAATTTCATGACTGACAGTGTAGACTGACCATTTTAAGTCAGCAGAACACAGCTATTATGCCATCCTCATTTACATGTGAAAACTGAAAACAATACTGTAGAAACCTTGCACTAATGACAGCAAGCCTAAAGCCTGGCCTGGAGTCAGATGTGGCTGGGTAAAAGTGGTCGGCTTTATTCTTTACTAGACAGCTGCCAGAACGGTCACACTGCAGGACTGTGAGCCACAATTAAGGACACAGGACTTCAAAGGCAAGATAAAGGCACTCAATGAGAGTCTCACGCTAAGAGTTAAACTCTAGAGTAAAAGAGTTAAAATATTTACGACTTGAGTCAAAAAAGTAAAATGCAAAAATAAACAAAATTAAAATACAAATTAAAAATAAAAAATAAAACCAGCCAGGGTAAGACAATTCACTTGACTGCATTAAAAGTTGTATCAGCGGTTTTCAGGCCAAAATAAATTATCAAATTCATCTAATCTTCCTAACGATCTCGCTAGCTGCCCGCCCCATAAGCAGGCTGTAAAAAAAAAAAAAAACGTGTCTCTGTAGGCAACCTAAGCTCTGAGATCTGCACACAAAAACAAAATGGGGCACAACCACCAGCTCAAAATTAAAATAAACCGTGTTCTAACCAATCACCGACAGGGGCGAGTGTTGTTTGTTTTTTGCGCTTGTTCATGGTGCCCGCACGCAAAGTCGGAGCTGAAGAATAAGTCAGTGTCAATCAACCCTTATGTATCAACGGACCAGACTAAACTTGGATAGTTCTAGCG